>JAOUZG010017283.1:0-12272 GCA_026289955.1 Argiope argentata
TTACAGGGGAGAAATATAAGCTGAAGAAATTTCTGCTGTGTTGTCTTCAAATTCAATGGAAAACAGTAAGAAATCGCATTTGGAAGTAGTTATCCTGTCGTCAAAATGCTCGTACTTGATAAACGAAGACACAACAGAAAGTTTGTAGAGGCAGCCACAGCCATTCTGTATCAGATCTTCCCATTTCCTACCGTTTCTAATTCAACTACATTTCCTGTCAATAATTTTCCTAAAACATCTGCTCCGATCAAAAGATTAATTTACGTTTCATTTCAAAAAGAATCCGAAATATCTATTTTCTTTCTTTTCAATTTATTTATAATTATTTTTATTCTCAATCCTAGGAATAGAGCCGCAAATTATTTTTTCACTAAGAGCTTCAAAACTAAAAGATAAAGTTTTGTCTAAATTACTCACCTCGACAGGGAATACGTCATGACTCATTAGTTTAATTTCTTTCCCCCCGTATGACGCATGAATCACAGTTTCGATTCTCAATGAGAAAATATCGAGTTGATTTACGATGTTTTCATTTATGTAGCTAGATTACGAACCAGAATTGAAAACAGCACGGATTAATTTATGCTGACCTTGATGTTGAATGAAAATACAAAATGTTTGCAAAAAGATAGTTTTAATTTTGCTGCAGTTAGAGAGGGAAGTCGTGGTATCATTTTCCGATTTTGAAGCAATATATTTAGATTCATTATTTTTATCACAAATTAAATCAAAACGATGGCTGTTACAATGAGAACAATTCAATTGTTTTTTTCAAAAAATTTACTTTTATGTCCAGATTTTTTTAAACAAGAAAAACATGCAACTTTTTTCTTTAATATTTATTTCTTATCATCTAAAGACATTTTCTTACCTGAAAAACATTTCTCACTAGGGTGCGATTTGCCACAAATAATACAATTTTAAACCTTCTTACCTTACATTTGAAGACTTACCAATGCTGAGGCAGTTGTTGATTCAATCGGTTGTAGCTGTTCATTATGGACTCTGTTATCCCTTCTACGATAGCCTGACTGGGGCACGAATGCAGCTCTAGCAAGATTGATCATTTCTTCACCTTTTACTTCTTGGCGTATGTTGCAACGGTGATTAGTGGAGGTGCTTTTTTAAATGAATTCCAAAACTCGGTGCTTTTCGATATTATTTATTTTCAATAACAACGCAAAACCCCAACGGTAAATTTTACCACCGTTGGGGTCCGTGCTTGCCACACAAGTCAGGTAGAATGTAAAACAGCAGGAAATAAATAACAGGCGGGAACGGCATCTATGCACTATCCACAACACTCCCCACCTGAACTTACATAAGTTCATTTTCCATATAATAAATATAATAATAAACATTGAGAAAATATAAACACATGAATCATAGCATTAGAACAATGTAATATATTCTTACGATTAATGAAAAATTAAATGAATTAAATTTCAATGCACATATACAAGCAATGCCATTATAATTTGAACATATATATTTAATGATTAATCTCTAAATTACAAACAAGTTGTACAGAGCATTTTATGTTTCCCTTGGATGTTTTGAGGAGAAGAGAACGAACTTGTCCGTCTCGTCCTGGACACAACTCCAAAATTCTTCCTATCATCCACATATTTCTAGGATAACTCTCATCATTAATTGAAACGGCATCATCTACCTGAAATGAAAATTTTTTACCTGACTGTGGAGAAACGCTGGCTGATCTCAAATTAAGAAAGTATTCCTTTCTCCATATATTCCAGAAATGATTCAAAATTGTTTGCTGATATTTAATCCATTTTGTTAAAGAATTTCTATTTACCATTTACTCCTCAATTTTAGATTGCATTACAGGTAAAGATATTAATAATTGTCTTTAATCATGATTTAATCGTACGTATCTGCCTTTCCCCAAAGCTTCCCCACCATGGACTCCTCTCAACAATAAATTTCCAAAAAATACCTTCAGAGGAAAATACATCTTTAACTTCGGAATTATTAATATATCTCCACCATTTACTCAACTCAGAATTTGTCCTTTTAAATGTTTTAGCATTATCAGAATATATTACAGAACACAAACCTCTACGAGAAATGAATCTCCTAAAAGCTAATAAAAATGAGTCAGTACTGACGTTATGAACTAATTCTAAATGAGCTGCTCTTACTATAACTCAAGTAAATATTATTAAATAGTACTTATAATTAGAGTTATTCATAAAAAATGATCCTGCAAAGTCTATACCAGATACATCAAATGATGAATATTCTACAATTCTATCAGGAGGTAATGGAGCTACCACCTGCTCCCCAGTCTTTACCTTAAAACGTCTACATAGGAGACAATCACTGAGTACCTTCTTCACGAATTGTCTACCTTTGATTATTCAGAATTGCACATGCAACTGATTTAAAGTACCATTTACACCTAAAATCCCATTTTGAAATGAGCATCCAATATCAGTAGCCTTACAAATTTATCGTTGGATGGGAGAAGCCAAGGATGCATCGCCCTCACATCACCTCTTGAAAGCTGCAGACGACTCTTCAATCGAAGCAAATTATTTTCATCGAGTTCAGAGTTCAAATTATATACATGCCAATCCTTAGAGATGAAACTCTTAGAAAGTAGTTGATGAATTTCAACTCCGAAAATATTTTGAGAAGCCTTAATTCATGAATTTAAGGCTTCTTGAAGTTCAAAAGCACTAAGAGCTCCACTCAATTTTAATGAACCAGGTTTTGAATTGTTCATAAACATTTTCACAAAAGCTGTAACAAGCAAAAGTCTGAAAAGATGGCTGTATTTATCAATGTTAATACAGCTTGAAATACAGCAATCAACATTGGTACCAACAATCATTGTGTTGACAGTTTCAGTTCTCCGTCGCTCTAATGAAAATATTTCCTTATCACAAATGGAATCAGAAGGAATTGACGAAAACTGCACAGGCCACGACTGCACCGGTTGAGACAGACACTCAGGTCCCGTCCACTAGAGAGAACTTGAGAGAAATGCATTCGCTGATTTCTTTCTTGTAGACAAATCAGCGGGGTTTTCCGATCCACTGCAGTGACTCCATCAGTGCGGAGAAGTAAATGATTGCTCCAACGTTATTCTGTTGCACACAAAGGGTTTCCATATCTTTGCCAATCCTTTCACCCAATGGATAACAATTTTCGAGTCAGTCCACAAATAAATTATTTTAGTTAAAGACGGAAAGGTGTCCTGCAAGTATTTTGCTAAGAAAGCACTAATGACAGCTGCCATCAGCTCCAATCTCGTAAGGGTTAAGGTTTTCAAGGGAACAACCTTACTTTTGGAAATAAGAAAGCTCACCTTTGCACTTACATCTTCGGTAATGTATCGGAAATACGCCACAGCCCCATAGCCTTTAGGACTAGCGTCACAAAAGATGTGAAGAAAAATTTCATTTGTTTTTAATTTCACGAACAGTTTACGTTTGATCCGCAAATTATCCATAGCAGACAATTCAAAGCACAAAGTGTTCCATTTTTCTTCCAAATCCTGCGGTAGCTGTTCATCCCATTCGATGCACCTTTCCATAATTATTGAATGAGAATTTTAATTGTGATTACAAAAGGGTTAATTAGTTCACAAGGATAAAAAAATCTGAGATATTATTCTCAGCACATGTCTTTTAGAAGTTCCGTTGGTGATTCCAAATTCCAAGGAATTCCTAACTCTGCAAAACACAATTTGATTTTCCCGAAATTTAAGAATGACATTCAATAAATTGGCATTAAGATTATCTCCTGTCTCAAGCGAATCATTCAAAGATTTTTTTATTTTCCCCTGCCTTACTAATACAATTATAAACTATTTGAACCTGAGTCGTAGCTTATTCGTCTCGGATAACCACTCTGTGAGGCATATAATATCCCATTCTTATGTCTTCATAAACGCATTTTCCGACAATATCACATTCTGATTGATCCTTAAGAATTTCTTTGTATTAGTCCGCAATTTCGGGAATTTTGTTTAATTGCCTTTCCAAGGAATTACAGCGCATTTCTGCAATTTCAATATTAGAATCCAATTTAACCGGAAGTCCCATATTATCCTTTCACATTAATTTACAAACATACCATTCTCCATTAAACTCCGAATTATTTTTGAAGGTTTTAATCAATTGATCATCCCTCTCAGAAAGATCTATTTTACTAGGAAATTCATCTTTCTCCCAAAATTTATTCAGCTCAAATAAAATAGAAGAAGAACCCATTACCAAACAAATATTCTCACAACTTTCAGTCGAAACGTTCCTCTTTTCGACACCCCCTTCAGCCACCCGAAAACTGAATTTTTGACCCAGGTGTTCTGACTGACCCTTTCCCATTGGTCATGAACAACTTCCGAAAAGGAGTGACTGCCTACTAGAATTTCCACCCTTATCCCTTTGTCAAATGAGTCGGCAAGTTATATGTTATTTGCCTTCAAGTCGCTCAAAATAGAGTTGGAATATTTAAAGACAAAATAGAATTAATTTCTATTATTAGAGCTTCGAGCATATAGAATTTTGCTCGATTATGCCTATTTGCAGGCATACAACCGGGTATCGTTTTTTATGAGCCGTAGTTTGACCGAAAGAATATATAGCGAGCTCTTCGTATCTTATTTGTTTGAGATTTAATGCTATAGCTAACTTAGCCGAGATAAAACTCTTATGAGAAGCACTATCATGGTGAAATTTAGAAGAACATTTTTAAAAAGTGATACCTGATTTGCAGGGTTTGCTCATATGGTTTTTATTAAAACAATTCCAACATCTACCCTCAATTTTAAGTTTGTTTACTTTTTCTTCGACATACAATAGTTTACAATTTATAGAATCATGACCATTTAAGCAATCGCAAAATATACAAATATTTTTATATCTGGGTATGCAATGCCGCTGCGGACGAAGTATTTTTGGGCCTTAAATGATTTCTTTGATGCCTGTTATAATATAATTGGGAAAAAAGGTACGTTGAGTTTCAGAACTTTTTGGGTTATTGACGATAGACTCACAAATTTCCCTAGATTCAACCTCGTTTCTTAAGAAATCCATTATTTCCGAAACCTCACAATTACTATCCTTATTGCGCTTCCGATGAAATTCCAAAACCAAATCTTGGGGTGATAATTTTAATAACAGAGGACTCAACAAACGACCATAAAATCCTTCCGTAATATCTGGAGATTTTAAATTTCTTATATTCATTTCAATATTGTTATACAATCTACGCAAATCTTTAACGGGAGATGAATTTCAAACAGGCTCAAGATTTAATATTTTGGCATATAGGAATTAAGGATGAAATATTTTGATCCATGACGTTGTTTTAAAAGTAATCGTAATTTCTTTCATTTAACTCGAATCCAGCAACAACTTTGTAGGCGCGGGGAGAAAGTAACGACTTCAAATACTGAAATTTTTCTGTCTTAGTTAGTGACTAATTGCATCCGATAGCGCTGTTATAGCAATTAAAGAATTCCATTAAATCTGAATCGCCAGAAGAGCGTGGAGCTTGGGCAATTTCAGAGCCGATACTGTATTATTTGATCCACTAAATTTGTTTAAACTCGATACCGATTTCTGGACAGAAGTATTTGCTGTGACCTGCTTCAGGTGATACCTTAGTTTTACTTTTACTCATAGTATCTTTTCCTCATATTCTTCAGATCACTTTAGTTCGGACTTAAATTTTTTGATGAGGTCCTTCACTTCTTGGTTGTATCTTTTCAAAGTGCCTTCTTTAGCTTTTAGGAGTTCAAACAATTCAGCAAAAGTATTTAAATAACTTTTTTCTTTTTCTTCCTCTAGAGCAACATATGCTCTTTTTAACAGCTTCGTGACGCTGTTGCGAACGCTGCCTCTCTTCTCAATTAATTTGGTCAATTTATATATGCTTGAATAAATATTAAAAGGTCTTACCCGCATCTAATTCTGATTCCGATTAATTTCCCGGTCGATGCACCATGTTGCAACTGTGATCAGTGGAGGTGCTTTGTTAAATGAATTCCAAAACACGGTGCCATTCGATATTATTTATTTTAAATACCAACGCAAAAAGCACAAGGTAAGTTTTACCACCAATGGGGTCCGTGCCTGCCGCACAAGTCAGGTAGAATGTAAAAAAAAGCAGGAAATAAATTACAGGTGGGAGCGCCATCTATGTACAATCCGCAACAACGTAAGAAGTTAATTAAGACCTCTAAAATTCGTGGGGTTTTAGTCTCTGAGAGGCTAGGTTGATTCCGGCTACTTTTCCAAGACAATAAAATTTCTTCTAGCAAACAGGACTCCCCAAGGGGACACAAGAATTCAGCATATTTTTCCTGGGTACATCCTAGGCTTTCTAGGGAGTGAATCTTCCCTTCGAGTTCGTCATAAAATGCTGGAAGGTCAGCCCTTGAACGTCCGGAGGCCGCATTCTTCATCACCGTGGATAGCAAATCTCTCACGAATATTTTAACCAGTAAGTCTTCCCGCCCGAATCTTTCCTTCAGCTGAGCAATGGCATTTGGATAGTTTTCAGCTGTAGCCGGGAATCTTTCCACAACACTGGCTGCCCTCATTTTTTGGCGCGACAGCTTGCAGTAAATACTAGAACTTGTCTTCATTCGGAATGTTGGGTCTTCGTCGATTTTTTTAAAATTGACTCCAAAAGGTTAGATACTCTTTGCCGTCGCCACTAAACTTCTTCAGTTCAATTTTCGGTAGCTTGAATTCTCGTATTTCAAGGGATTCGTTAGTGCTAATTTCCATTTAACACATTAGTTCGACTTGAGATAAAAGCTCAGAATACGTATCCCAATATTCTTCAGCCGACAAAAAGTCTTCTTCGTAAGCAGTTTCGGCATTCCCCAGTTCCAAAATTCGGCTCGTAATTCCGGCTTGGCATGTCTCAAAATGTTGAAATTTATCGCTAATTTGCGTCTTCAAAAGTTTTTTCAGTTCAGGTAAATCCTTCATAAGATCTTTTTCTAGCTTTTTCGCATATACCGTAAACGAAGTACGATATGATTTTCGTTCTGTTTTTAACTGTGTCAAATCCATTGTCATTAAATTCGGAAAATTCAATTCAAAAGTACCCAATCCTGTCACGGACGCCACTATGTTCGAAAACCAAACTAAACATAGAATCTTTCAAAATCAAATAGGTGTGCACCTACCAGATGCAGGGTACTTTATTCAAAATAAGTTCAAAGATTTTTTGAATACATAGCGTTTATTGACAAAGGACGACACAGTTTCACTAGTAAATCATATAGCTATGGCGAGATCACAATCCATATTGAGCAATTACGCAGATCGCAGGTTGACATCACAACATCGCCGCCTGGCGGAGGTCACATTTCGCTTCGTTTCACAGCACCAGGCAATATTACAATACCATAAGGCGCTTACTCGGAATACCGATTAATACAGTGCAGATTTTATATAATACCTTGTATTAAAAGGATTGAGAAACTATATTGTAAATTCTATATTTAGGTATGTTGAATCAATTTTGTCATATTTTTATCATGAATGGTTATGGTATATTAATTTTATTAATCACTTTTATGTGTTTTACTTGTGATAAAACATACATCTAGTAATACGGTATCAAAACTTTCATTAAATGTCTCAAATCATCCTCTACTTATTCAAAACAAAATATTACTAATTAAAAACTAATTAGCTGTAATTTGAAAAACTGATTAGGTATAGCTTCGCTTCGAAAAATTCTCCATTCCATCTTTTAGTATATATATATATAACAAGTCAAAATTATTAACTAAATTATCAAGAGTAACTCATGTTTCACAGATAATTCAGTTTCACCATTTATTTAATGTTGAAATTTTAATGTTCATAAACGAAATCAAACTAAAAAAAAACTGAATTGGATATTTTTCTATTTATAATTTGAACAATGGTGTTTGGTTTCTGAAATATTATAATCTATCTTTTAAGCATTTATGACGTAGTTAATTTATTTTGGATATTTGAGCAGAATTGGATGCGAATTATTGGGAGTGAAAGAACCTCAATGACTCCCGCTAGGAACAGATTCAATACTTTCTGTTTCAAAACACAAAGGTTGTAATGTCACGAAAATGGCTTCGCACCGCTCTGAAAATCAAGACACGACTGGAACGAAGGCGCTCGATGAGTATCCAACTCCTTCCGATCCGAGTTGTTCTCGGAGGGACTGTGAAGCCGCAGTTACACGACCTGTGGACTTCACAGATAAGGTCATAAAACTGTCATCCTCCCCTTCGTGACAGCACCCCCGTCTGCCTAGTCGGTCACACGACCCGTCGTCTGAAGAAAACAGCTTCACTTCTCGCATCGTTTCCAGAGCTCTCGGTCGGAGTTCGATATTTCTTTAGAGGGTAACTTTAAATAAAAATGAACGAAATGCTTGCTTCGGAGAGAGACCAGGAAAAAGCTTGTGCTGCAGCAGCTTATGTGCTTTTAAGTGGCGAATACTTGGGAAAAAAGACGAAGAAGCGCAAAAGACGTTGGTGGATGACTTCACTAGATAAAAGTTCTTCCTTCTTCCCTTTGAAAAAAGCGCCTCGAAAATCAGGAGAAGGGACCAAAGCTACTCGAAACTCCTTTGCTGATTACTTTACTAAGAGTGGGAAATTACCTTGGCAGCATAAGTATTGTTAATAAAAAAATCAGTTTGGAAAATAAGTAAGTAATTAAAAAAAACCGTGTAACCGAATCTTATATCAAAATCAAAGATTTATGTTTTTTTGTATTAAATTGCAATGGTTCCAATTTTTCATTATATATATATATATATATATATATATATATATATATATATATATATGTATATATATATATATAGTTAATTTCAATATGTAGTTAATTTTATTATTAATATTTTAAATTATCCAAAACATGAATAAAAATGTTTATTAACCTAAAATATTCATAATTACTGCATATATCATAAGACATTTGCACAAAATTTTAATGACCCTCCCCTGAAGGAGTTAAATTACAATTTCACCTCTTAGACTTTAAAACATGCTAATATTGTAGTAACATCTATGAGTAATTACTTGGAAAATTTATACTTATAATGAAGGAAAATTCCATAATTTCTATTATACCAATTTAGTTGTCAAATAATTGTTTTCTGTAATTTTAATAACTTTACTCCTTACATAGGATGATGTAAATAATAAATAATTTTTAATCTCCATTTAAATATAAAACTTTTTAGTTCCGATAATCATTAATTACTTTATAATTTAATTAGAGTTAAGTTAATAAATCTATAATAAATAAGAGTCACTTCAAACTTTTAAAATAAAAAAATTAAACAAGTTAATAAGAAATCCACTCCATTGATAAGAACTCGAAGGACAAAATTGCTTGGCTACTCAAAACAAACTGACCCACAAAACGAAGTGTCCCTCAGTTTATTTTACCCCCACCCACCCGTGCCCAAACAAACATCCCGGTTCTTTGATGTTTCTCCTTATTACCGATATTTTGTCGGAAGCTCTCCGACGTCTTCAGGCGGTCCACAGGGGGCGGGGGAGTGTAGTCCCCCAGTGGGTCGAATGTACCACGAATGTCGATTTACGACCAAATCTGTGAGGCGGCAGGTCGTGTAACTGCGGCTAAGGAGGCATTTGTTAGTATGAGATAGCCGTGAACAACCTTTGTTAAGAGAAAGTGGTAGCGCCCTCTATTGTCTATAAAAGATCTCATTGTATCGATCGGTTTGACGCATAAGAAACGCATCACTTGACATCCAGTTTCTTTTTTCGCATTTCCTTTGATAGAGAATTAAATGTGGAATTTTCCGACGCAATTCATATAATCGTTCTGGGCTTTCATTCTGTGGATCGCTTTCAACTTATGTTAAGTTTTTCGTTTCGTGCGCCGAATAAATTTACTTGAAAAGACGGACTGAAAAAGTATTCAAATTAAAACAAGAATTCATTGAATTACATTCTTTAATTGTTAAGACAGGTGAATAAAAAGAATCCACACCATTAAATTCAACAGCTCAAAAAAGAAACAACCTTGCATTTCCCTAATGCATTTCATTATTCGTATCTTATTATATTTACTTCGTGGGTTTTGCTGTTATTTTAACCTGTGGTAAAAGGGGGGATTCAGGTTATAAGCGGATTAATTTTGGTAATTAACTAGATATATAATAAAATTTCATCATAAAAATGCTTTAAAAAAAGTTGGATAGCTCGTCATTTGAAGATTTTTTTTTTGCTTATTTAAACACAAAGTTATAGTATAAACTATAATATAAAGCACTCTGAAATTGCAAGGCACATTATTAAATTGCAATAAAGGCTGTAAAGATTTCAATTTGAAGGAAACTTGAAGTTATTGCTTATTAAAACCTTTTTAATGAAATTTTATAAAAATAATAATAATAAAGGATTTAAATCAAGGTTTAGAACACCTTGGTAATGGCAAAGAATATTTCACAACTGCAAAATTGTTTCACTATTCTGTTATACGATTTCTTTCATATTGTAAAGTCGTAATTTTTTTATTCATTTCCTGACATGTTAAAACCTGTTGTTGTTGTTACTGATGACATTTGCCATGGACAAGCACCCCGCTGATACAGAAGTTGATTTAAGCCGCGGGGAGCGTCTTTTGATTTTGAAGTAGCGGCAACTGGGGCTCCCCACATTATTGCACAGCCCCTTTTTACATTTATTGCACACATTATTTGCACAGACTCCCCACATTTATTTGCACAGCCCCTTTTTACAGGGGGGCACAGTCACACATCTCAAAGAGCACACAGAACAACCACGCCCAAACCAGAACTCGAACCCGGGACTCCCAGAACACGAGGAAGACGCGCCAGAAAGCCGGCGCGTTAAGTTCTGTAAAAGGGTATGTTCCTGTTGAAAGCTATTCAAATATCTTCGCAGCTTAATAACGAGTTAGTAGATTGATTAAATTAGATTCTGATTCCTTAAGAATTGCGCACTTGTTTGAGAGTCAGAGAAAAATTAATTTTAAGCATTTATAATACTTGTTAGAATGAATTAAGAATTAAAAACTTAAAAAATTAAAAACTTATAATGAAAAATTCTGCTTGTTAGTGCACTAATGGAGCTGTGTTTCTAAACATTGTTCCGAAATTTCAGATCCCTTTGGAAGGGAACCGCAATATATTTAAAAATTCCTAGACATATCCTCCTCCTTATAACTTGAAATCATATTTAATTATTAAATAATTATAATTAATTTAATAGAAAACTTTGAAGCGATAGAATTCACTGTTGCATAGGATTCACCAAAGCTGCATATTTTGGATTAAAAAGTAACATTTATCTATTAGTTATTATTTTTCTTTTATGCTCATTGGGAGAAGTATTTTGAGGAATGACTTAAAAAAATTCCAAATACAATACTAGAATATTATATTATATTCGTAGCTATAATATTTGACACCACCTTAATTCCTCTTAAAAAGTCAAATATTCCTTTGAAACTTACTCGATTAGTAATGGTAAAAAGTGTATCTTTATCATAAAAGATGTGCTTATGAGTTTTGCAGAAAGTAAGCAACGTTAGCAACTAGCGTGATGTAATTACAAGATTAAGCCCATTTATCTGTTCGAATCATTAACAAAATTGATACTTATATACTAGAGGCGTTATATCAGAGTATATCACTATAGTGGGGTGTAATAATAAAAAAATTGCAATAGACCGGCGGAGCTCAAACACTCATCATCGTGAGGGAAAACTGAAAAGCAAATGTTTTTTAGAAGTTTGCGATAATATTGAAGAAAATCGATACCCCACTTCATCCTCATTTGGCAGAAGCAACGCAAACGTTCATTGGAGACTTGGTCTGAGATATAACTCCCTAGCTTAGAGCTTATCTTTTCGTATCTTTTTCGTATATTTTTGCCACGTATAGACTTTCTTCCTGAGACGAACTTACAGGATGACAATGATATGGGGGGGAAAGAAGGAAAGAAAAAGAAAGCTACAGTGTTGTTGTTAAATGTAACAACATTATTTATGGGAATGCAAATTATTTATGATAAGTGTTTTATTCTGGAGACAATCATAATAGCCCAATGCATATAACACAGTTAAATAGAAGTTTTTTTCGGAAACATTTTGTATACTTTCAGTGAGTGCACCAAAATTCGTGATCTCTAAATATAAGAATTTATGAAAAATGACATCATTTAAAAATAGTATATTTGATTACTACACATGAAATGTCTGTCTTTGAGCAATGAATTGCTCATTATA
>JAOUZG010017288.1:0-24750 GCA_026289955.1 Argiope argentata
AGCTGTTTGATATATGTTAGCATATTAATTTTTATTAAGCTAGTTTATTACATTTCTGAATAATCTCATTAAAATAAAAGCAGTAAAGTAAATACAGTTTCCTCTTTTATTTTTCTATCTAAAATATGATAACATTTTTAAATTATGAGTACTCAGTTGATCCAAAGACTGTATGTCTAGTCTTTTAGTTTATTGTCCCTATGCATACCAACCAAAAACTACAAGCAGAATATAATTCCAACGCGTTTTTTATCGAAGTTAAAAGTTTTAGTTAGTGTATGAAAAAAACAAATGGGGCTTGTTTTAAAAGAGGAGGATTAAAGCAAGGGATACTGATACAAAGAATCCAACACACAAAGGAAAAACCTCATTTAATGATCGCCAAGATGCATCAACATACATCCAAATCAATCCTGAAAATTCTTCCTTTTTGGGATTGCCGTAACAAATCTAGGTTCGTTTTTAACCACGACAATGGAAGAGAGTACAAAAATTTTTCAGCAAATTTTCAGTTTCTTTCGCATCGTTTACCCGAAAAAGGCGTGTGTATCATGGTCACGTTGCAGAAAAAAATGAAAGTGAGAAATAAATCGCAGACTATTTGTTTTGCTGTCATCAAGTATTAGTTTAGAGTTTCCAAAGTTAAAAAATGAATTACAAAATAGTGAATCCTTTAAACTATGTGTTGTCATATTTTGTCTCTGCGACAGGTAAATAATTGTAAATATATTTATATCAGAATGTATTCCGTATCGGAAATCAACGAAAGAATTATCATTCTACCTGCAATTTGATTCTTACATGCCTTTATTTTCATTTTTTATGGATTTATTAGATTTGTCATAGTATATTCTTTTGCCACATTAAATGTTTCTTTTACAAAAAAAATGCATTTTTTACTAATATTTTGAAGAGTATTTTACCAAGCTTACCAAAACATAAGAATATGTAACAATGAAATAGTAGCAATCTATATTGAAATTTAAAAAAATAAATATTAAAGGAAACATGAATATTTGCATTAAATATTTTTTTCTGTACATTTATGATATACGACATTTTTTTTTCATAATCCATAATTCAGTTGAATCAAGTAACTTGATTATTTATACCAGTTGAATACTGTTAAAACTCTTCAAATATATCAGCATTGGATCAAATTGTATTTAGTTTGCTTAGTAAGAATTGAAAAATTATTAGAATACCTCGACGAACGAATATTATTGAAAATAGAGTCTCCGAATTGTTATACTGAATGGTGTACAGATATTACGTTATAATTTCATAGAAATATATTGACTTTCTTTGCATACCTATAAATAAGTCCATAAATTGAAAAGAAACAAATAAAAAAAGAAAAACAAGGGGCCGGGAAAACCTGGTTGGTAGGGCGGAGGATCGCATAGCCTGTGTTGAGAGTTCGAACCCGTCAGCCGAAGACTCTCCATGTGTCTGCGCACGTTAAATCTGTCGTGGTCATGAAGACCTCTACGTCGAGTGTAATACCGTTTGGGGTAACTGGGTCAGGGATGATTGTCTTCTGTTCCAGATCTAAATTACGATCTGTGGTGATGCATGAAGTCCGCCCCGTAAAAAAGGATTTGTGATATGCGTGAGCTAGAAGGGGGATTTCTGCTCTCGGGTACTCAGGGTTCCATACCCTCAGTAGCTACTGCACTATTCCTGTCGTTGTAAACAGGAAATGAGAATAACAACATAATAAAAGCAATAATTTGTTAATGCATTATTTCCAATTATTGCATAAATCATAGAATTATAAGATAGTGTAATATAATACGCATATATAATTCAAAACAACTAGACAGTTTTATATCTTGCCAAATCTATCGATGCGTATTTTATTAATATAAAATGAGGCCAACATTCCTGTAATGAAAGTCGTTATATTGTGAGACAAATCTTTAGAATGTTGCCCCACCATTCTTGCAATAGAATAATAGTAAGCTGTCATGTCTGGGGAGTGTTTTGATCCAGTTGAAATAAGAATTTCTTGTTCATAAAACATGTGTTTTGTTGGAATTCTATTCGGATATCAGTCCATCAATAACCGTGTTGGCAAACTAGATCTACATAGTTCGTACGCAAAATTAGTGTATGACCTCTTAAAAAATTATTATTTTAGCAAAAGGTTATTCAATCACTTTATATTGTCAATTGTAAAATATTTAGATGTCTAGATATATTTATAATTATACATACCTTGTGAATTTAAGCTGCATTACAATTTTAATATTTAAAAAATAATTGGAAATAATATTTAATTTTATTAATAACTAAAATTATCACATAACAATTAAATTTAATTCAAATTGTACATACATACTGTATGTACAGTTTGATAAAAACATAAATCAATATCTTGCATATTTATAAAATTCAGTATACCATTTCAAGGTTTCAAATATTCAAAAATTTAATTTATGAAGAACCGTTTTCAATGTAGTACCTCTAAGAAAATATTTAAAATTTCAATTGGCCGTAATGCTGATATATTTCGAATATTAATAATAAACATTTAAGATTTTAAAATAAATGGAACTATTTATTAAATATGGAACTTACGTCTGACTTCCAAACAGTAGGAAAAAATATAATTAACATTTTTTATACGTGCAGTTAAAAATTGTTTAATGCAAATATTTACATTTCTTAAAAATTTAAAATATTTATTTCATAGTATTTATAATGTTACGTTAACATCACTTGAAGTGTTTTTTTTAATAATTTACTTAAAAGCTTAACAATTTACAAGTAAAAAATCGAGCATTGAAAATTTTCAATTTTTTAAATAAAGGTATGAACTCCTACGCCCTCCTGAAAAAAGTTCTAATTTTACAAAAAAAAAAGATTATTTGTTTTAAGAACAGAAAAAAAAATTCATCGATGAAGCTTTTAAATTCTTATCACATTTATATTAAATTTAAGTAAACTTGTATCATTTTTTTCAGAACAATTTTCTGATTAATCCTCTGAAATCTCATATAACCATATAACCGAATCTACAAGTGAAATTTGAGTGCAAGCGTTTTCCTTATATATTGGAATTCCCCCCCAAGAACAATTCAGCTATCTTTTTTGAAAAATTCAAAAATAAATAAATTCCAAGATGCTCACATACTTTTGATCATGAAATTCTACTTTATACATGCAGTTTACTTAATTCTCTATTTGCCACAAAAATTGTCTTTTCAGATATAAAAAATTAAACAAAGTTAAATAATATTTTTCATTATTCATTTATTGTTTTATTTATTTTTTCTTTTTCATTCTCAGTAACATTCATGGTATCACTTTTCAATCAAATCATTTCTCATTGAAATTAATTTTTTATACATTTTTAAGATATTGTTTATTAAAGTAACCTCAGTCGATTTAGAAAATAAAATTTCCTCGAATTTCCATATAATGATATATATAAGTACAAGTCAAAAAATCTCATACTAAAATCCTTTCAATGAAATGTTATTTCTTTACACCCACCAGCATTTCTTAGAACGATTCATCAAGTTTTCTCCTAAGAAGTCTGTATTAAAAAAATTAATGAAATCTGATATCAATATTTATGAATAATTTTTCCATAAATGTAAAATTTGAAAATTGAATGAAATTTTAAAAACGAATCATCGCAAATGTCAGTAATTTTCTAAGAAAGAGATGGTCAAATCTGATATGAATCGAGACTCAAGAAAGAAAAAAGTGTTTTTTAATTAAAAGTCAAATTCTTTTCAATTTGAATGCTTATACATTTGAAATAAATTCTATTAATTATATCAGAAATGTCAAACAGAAAAAAAAATTAATATAATTTTGTGTATATTTTTCATGCATAAGAACTTCCTATACAGAGAATTTGGGCATCGTTATTTTCATTGAACTAAAGCATACTTTTTCCCTTTTAATCGTATTAAATGTAATATAATTGATTTTATACTGTATAAAAATTATCATTAACCATTTTCCTGTAATAAATTAAATCAACAGTTATAATTTAGCCAAAATTCGTATCAAATAGTTTCAGTAATTTATGATTAACCATTCGCCGACGTCCCGGCACAGAGGTAGCAAGTCTTCCGCGTGATCTGGGAGTCCAGGGTTCGAGTCCGGATTCTAGCATGGCTGTTCTTCCTCTTATATTCTATCTGTGAGGTGTGTGAATCTCACCCCATTTAAAAAGGGGTTTGACAATTAAATGTTTCTCTTAAAGTAGCTAAGTCGTTCTCTTAGTCCTAGTTGGCGCTACTGAAAAACAAGAGACGCTCAATCGGCTTAATCGCTGACAGATTTATCAGAGGGTTTGGCAAATGCCATAATTAACAACAAAAACACAACAATGATTAACCATTCTTATATACAGCCTACTTATCTGATGGTGTAAGAGATGCAATAAAATTGTTTCTCAATAAAATTGGCATCTGATGAACCTAAATCTATCCAAAAATGTGCATTCTCGAAAATCTTGAATAACTTTTTAGAAGGATCAGTGAAACATCTATGTCAGATTTTTTTTAATCTAAAAACCTTAAAAGTAATTATGAATTAATCTTATAAAATGACGTATATCAGTATTTGATGGGAATTATAAAGTTTCAAAATTTGCTTTAATTTGAAGACAAACAGGAAAAATAATGTTTACGATTTTACTTAATAAATAAAACATAATAAAAATTTCGTTAAACTATTAAAATTAAAGCCTACCACTGAAATAATCTACTTGACATTTTCAACGCATAGAAATTCTTATTCTTGTTTTAATTTATATTGTTTTAAATTAAAAGTATTTTTCGGGAATACGTTCTTTGAAATTTTTATTCGAGGATTCTTATATGGTTGACAGTTAAGCGAAATACAAGAGAAATTGAAAAGATTTTCTCTAACTTTGTTAGACAGCTTCAGCGTTGTGATGCCAATTAAGTTCTAAGTGATATTTGTCGCGGCATTCTTTCGTGCGTTTGAGTTCACCTTTGGAAAAGAAAGATTTTAACATTAAGATTTTTTCCCTCTGCTGATGGATAATCGGTGATAACGTCATTTTAACTCGCTTTGAATCAGACTGGCTTGAAAATAATTTCTTTATCGAGAACTAAACAAATGAAACAGCAAATTTTTAAAATAAGATTTTAAAAATACAAAATTTAAATAATTTTTTTATTAATTGTGACAACCTTGCCTAGAAATTTAAAAACACCGTAGTAAACTAATATATTCACTAATAATAGAAACAAAGTACTGTGTTGATATTCTAGTTATAAATCATAAGACCTTCATCGATAAAAGTATCATAAGAATTCTAGAAATTTATCAATGAGGACCTTAAAGCATTACTGTTTTTGAAATTTCAATTAAAAATATATTGAAAATATCTTTATGTGAAAAAATGACAAAATTACGGTTTAATTGCCGTAGATTTTTAAACATTAATATTAATTACTTTAAAATTCAAGATTTTATCCTTTAAAGAATATCAATTTATTTTATAGTCCCTTTTTTTCTGTCATTAATTATTTTTAAGGAATATTTTGTTTATTTTTTTAAAGTTTTCATTCGTATTGTAAAATTCAAATGTTTGCCGTTATCGTACAACTTTTTCATCCCGGATTTTTTTCGTCATTATTGTTAAATATATAAAGATACGCTTTTTTTTTCATTGTTGAGTAAGTCGTTGCTTAAAGATGCTGACAAAATGTTTATTTTTTAAATTTAGTAATATCTATAGTCAAGGTTTGAGTTTACAAGCAAGTAATGTTGAAATATTTTTAACTGACCTCATTTTTTTAAAAAAAAGTGTTGCTCTTTTTTGTAATATAGTCGAATGTCGCAAATATACTATCCCTCTTAGAGATTAAATAACATAAGTCGTTTTTTTTGTTAAAACAGAATGTTTTAAAATTAATTATTAAAAATAGTATGTAAAATAGAAAACTTCTTCCATGGTGTTTAGAAAATTTAAATATTGAATGATTTTACTTTCTATCTTACATTTTATATTTAAAAAATAATTAGTTTCAGAAAAATTGCTTATTAATTGTGGTTTAATCATTTCCCTTTAAAATTAAAATTAAATTTAAATTTAAATTGCAGAAAGGTCTATTTAAAAAAAAGGATTTCGTATCATTTTAAAAGACCAGTCTTTTAAAATAATACGAATTTAATATTTTTTTCTGAGAAATAATTCACAGCAAATTACATAA
The DNA here is from genome assembly GCA_026289955.1 of Argiope argentata. Taxonomy (NCBI): domain Eukaryota; kingdom Metazoa; phylum Arthropoda; class Arachnida; order Araneae; family Araneidae; genus Argiope; species Argiope argentata. Next base: position 6,210 of record JAOUZG010017288.1, read on the forward strand.
AACTTTGATTAAAAGTTTTAACAACTATTAATTCTTACAAACTAATTAGTTTCCATCAGCATTTTATAAGCATCTTCGTATATTTCATTCCTGACTTATCGATAATATTTAAAGTTTTTTAAAAAAAATTACAACACTTTTGATAATTTTCCTAATTCTTTAGTAGGTATTGTAGATAAATAAGTTAATTAATAAAATTAATAAATAATGGAATTCTTAAAATATTTTGAAGGCAAAAATGCTTTTTCAGTTATATATTCATACATGTGCTACAATTAAACTAAGTCAATAAAAAAATTAATCTATAAAATTAAAAAAAATATTTAAAAAAGAATAAATAGACATTATATGAATGATAATTTATTCCTGTATTATATAAAAAAATGAATGTGATTTTTATGAAAAGAGCTAACAACTTCTATACTGAATCATCTGCATTCTAATAAATATGAAAAAATTTAATTATGCATTTTTTGTTATTGAAAATAATTGCATAGATATATTTATTCATATAGTTCATTGTTTCTTTTTTTTATTAACTTCAATTGATAAATAGTTATTTTCTAAGAAGTATTAATGCAAGAACAATCTTACAGGAAACAAAATTTAAAAAAAGAACAATTCAATCTATACAAAATATTAAGTTTTAAAATAATTATATTTTCCATTAATACTTTTTTATAACAATTAATTTCTTGAAAACTTTATATAAATAAATATATACAGTATGAAGTACAATTATCGTGGCATTATGTTTGCACGCTACGCATAATTTACAATAAGTTTGATATCTTATGAACATTGGGAATATAATGTATATATGATATTATTTACTTCTTTATTACATTTATTTACACAAAATATTTTACTTTGTAACCACTAAACGTATATTTAACTTCTTAAAAATATTAGAATTGTTGATTCTTGTATGTAAAAAATTAAATTCATTTGTAGCTAAATTAAAAAACTAAGTGTAAAATAAGTATCTCTATCAAAAATAATTTCAAACATTTTTAAGTACTAATTTACAAGGATTGTCTTCGATTATGTATTGTAACTGAAGGAAATAGTGATAATAAATATTAATGAGCCCGTAAAAGAAAAAAAAAAATGCTTGATATATTAACTTGAGATTTCCTATAAAAACACTAGAAAAGAACGATTTAATATTTTTTAAATAATATAAAATATTCATTAATTGATATTATTTATAGTATAAAATATTTTTTTTTAAGTACCATTTCTTCAAAATAAGAAAATATTGTTTTGTAAAATTGTCCAATTAATTTGAAATAAAATCTAATAAATTAATATTTATTTATAGCAAAAAAAGAAATATTATGATAATAATTTTTAATAATTCATGTGTAATAATTTTTTTCTCTTTAATAAAAATAATATTTTCAATTTTCTTACCTGGGAAGGTTAAAATCTGCTTCTGCTAAAACAACAAGGGTCAAAATCAGAAACACGTTAGTGTCCATATTAATTTTTAAAAACTCCCTTTCAACAAAAAAATAAATTTGAACTGCTTTCTTCAATTTCCAGCTGTCAGCTGCTGAGTTCGTTCAGCTGCGGATCTTCCTGCCTTTAAACTAGAGCTGCTGAAATCCGTTCTCTCTCTCCACTAAAGGTTGGTGACGTCATTCCTGAAGGGGCAGAAACTGAAGCAACTTTCATAGCCACTGAGGGAGCTCCTTTTCAGTCACGTGATAGATAATTTGGCTGTGGTTTGTTCATGATTGGAGTTACGGACTTTATTATTTTTGTAATCAGACCGACCGTCTCCGAAAATTATTATTTTTCACAATCTTTCGAGTTTTTTTTTTAACAGAAAAGAAAATGGATAATACTTGACAACTTTGACACGGTTGCAAATAATCGTAAGATAAACTGGGAAAAGATCAGAAATGTATCTTCATTTTGTCTTTTCGAGAGACGACGCGAACATTTTTTAACCATTCTAACAATTTTGAAATTGCTTCAAGTTTCTGAGTTTTCCTGAACTAAAGTATTAAATATTTTTAAATAAAAATTCGTACTTCATAAAGAATATATAGCGAAATATTCATTCAATTTAGTGATGTAATTAAAATTTTAAGCCAAAAGAATTTATTTTATAAGCAATACTATTTCTATGTAAATGTATGCACTCATTTTAATTTTAAAATTTTTATTAAACATTATTTATTTATCACGTAATAATCTTAATAACTTTTTAAAGCTAATTTTGAGAATTTTATTAAATATGCTGGAAAAAAATTTGATTAAAATTTAATTGAAGCGAATTTGATTAAATTAATAAACTTATAATACAAAGTTTCTTAATAATTCTTTATTTTAAATATTTTTAAAAATCTACACATTGCCTCAGTCAAATATTTCTAGATAAATTTTGATAATAACGCTAAAAGTTTTGTAATTTTTTATGTATGCATTTAGATTTTATTTCTAATAAAAATAATAAAAAAATTTATTAAAAATAAAATGAATTTTGAGAAAGAAATTTTTATCGACAATTATGCTGAGATTTAAAAGGAATTGCAGAAATTTACAAATTGCTTACATTATTTTATTTATTGTTATAATAATTTTCAAGGTAAATCATTGTATGTCTTTTTTAAATATAACTCCTAATACTTACAGGATCTGTTATACGAGAGGGACATGTTTTGTTGGATTATTGACCATGTTAAGGGAAATTATATCTTTTGCCGGCATTCTGGAACAGAGATAGTGCGCCTTCCTCGTATTCTGGAAGTCCCGGTTTGGGCATGATTGTTTTTCTATGTGCTATCAGTGAGATGTGTGACTATGCCCCCCTGTAAAAAGGGGCTGTGCAAGCGAATGTGATGAGCATGTAGCTAAGTCGTACTCATGGCCCTAATTGGAGCTACTTCAAAAAACAAGAGACGCTCCTTTCGATTTAAATCTGCTGCTGTATCAGCGGGAGGCTTGTCGCTAGCAATCGCCATAAGTAACAACAATAACAACATATCTTTGGAGAAACCATCGCTTAGGTTTTGTTCTTGTCTGCAGCAAGAGAGATTTCTAAAATAAAAGGGCAGATTTTGGTGTTTTGATGCTTAAGAGAATGCAGATTATGAAATTGTCTTTTAATACAGCGGTCAACTCAAAATCAAATTTTAGCCTAATCTTAACACGTTGATGGTTTAAATTATGTCATTATTTTTTATGACACTCTTCATTTGATAAGTATTTATTAGTTTTTTTTTATTTATTTTGTATCCATACTTAACCATGTTTATACACAATATCATTGAAGGAGATGTTTGAATTTATAAGTATTTTAATAATAAATGAACAAATTGAAAACGGAAAAAAACACAGCATTTAAATTTTTTAAATTAATATCATCATTATATGTTATTATTCAAAAAAATTATATTTTTTTATTAACTTATTTATTTAGTAACTAGAAAACAAGTCTTTTAATCGACCATTTTGTAGTTACATGTTTGCTTTGAAATAATAGGCAGCTGCTAGTATCCACTATTGATGAAACACGATGTTTTTAGAATTTAAAAGAGGTATTTACTTCTTCCAGTAAAATAAAAAGAAATCCATTATATTCCAATTAAAACATCATTGCATTGGGACTACATTCTATGTCAGATAATGGTATAAATAACTCATGCAATTTTGTAGCAAATAATGGTATTTTTTTAGTTGCAAACTTTCACTAATTTGTTTCAAAAAAAGAATTTATAATCATTCTATACTGTTTCTAACTAAATCTATTATTCATGCAATATTTGGTTATAATTATCCCAGAATTAAAAAAAAAACTCATTGAAATACAATAACTAAAGAATGCCAATTTTTACTTTCTGCTGTAAAAATTTAATATTTTCATGCGATATTTTCTTACAATTATTGAGTAAAAAAATTCCAAAATTACTTTTATTCGTTTTATTTTAAATATAGAAAAGAGCCTTATTCTATAAATTAATATATAGTTGAAATGTTTTGAATTATATAGATAAATGATAACATATAGAATATATTTTATTATGACTATGGATAAGTATTCGATATTAGTGGGTAAAAATAGGTTGCAAAATTTTAAACGCTCAACAGCAAAATTTCTTTAAATTTTGGAAAACTTAAATGAAAACGTACAAAGTTTGGCTAGGAAATAAGTGAACTTCTTATATTACAATAAAAAGGTAAGCAAGGAAAAAAAGACTCCGTTACGTATTCCTATTTCTATTATTACCTCTTAATGATACCCGTGTTTTTTCTTTTTCTGTATCTTTAGATAAGATTTGTTCATATGCAATACGCCATAAAGATTCTTAAGTATTCAAGTGGAGCATTGAGTAGCGCAAAATGACTCATTTAAATTTGGAAATCTGCCACCCAACTTTGTTTAGTTGCTTACAACCCCTAAATGTAGTTGTTATTTACACAAACATATTTTTAAATGGTTTAAAAATTTTAAAAGATTTAAAACGAGATTTATGTTGATCCATACTCAGCTATGCTGACTAAATTCTGAAGAACTGCTCATATATAATGGCCAACCAACAATATACGAGTATATATGTTTATATATTAAGTCGGCCAACAAATTTCATAGATGAGTTGATATTTTGAAAATTACCAGCCCTGAAGAAAAATAAATCGGCGTTTCTGTATCAAAATAGAGCCCAGACCACGATACAATTTCTATGCAAATTTTTTTATATATGTTTGGGACCGTCGCGAAATATTATCTGGTAAGACCTCAAGTGCTGTTTTTCTAATAACTGTAGTATATTTTAAAAGAATTTAAAACATTAATATCCACTTCACTGAAATCCCTCTTATATATATAAGCAAAGCAAATTTATAAATGATAATAAGCAAATTTCTGTCAAAATAAGCATATATAAGCACATTTTCAAATTAGTTCAGTGCATAATTTACGTATCAGCTCGGAAGTTAATTCAGTTCTCAGATTTTTGGAGCTCTAGCTTATTATTAGAAAGGTTCTGGAAAGAATATGATGTATCTCAAAAAACTCTATTCAGAAAGAATAAGTGACAAGTGGAAAACTGAGAGAGATAATCATATCAAGACTCTCCGATCTGCCCGAAAGCACATGGATTTAAATGACCGGACAGCCAAAACAGCAATACTGGTAGGAACTTGGTTGAGTCTTAATGACCATCACCGGCCACGGTCCAACCCTCCCCGTAGGAAGTACGTCCCATCATTGATGGGAGGAATTTACCTCCGTCCTATTAGTAAACCCTCTAAAGTTGCGAGATCCAACCACCGTGCCGGAAGCATCTCATCCTCATTTCGAGGTGTCCCCCGGGGGGTAACTGAGATGGATCTTATGTTTAAATACCATCTTTGCAAACTTTGTAAATTACCAGTAGAAGTTGATAGTAATTTTTAAAAAACTGTTATCTCATAATATGTTTATGGCATTATTTTAAAACTTAACAATTTTAAATTTTCCTTGTTTTCCCTACAATTTTTCTTTCTTTAATTTTTTTAAAAAAATTTAATTGGCACACAAACCGTATGATGTTTTTACAATTATCAGGAAATTCAAATTTGTCCATCAAAATGTTAAGAGATTTGCTTTTACTAATAGCAAAATGAAATTAAGAAATAGCTTTGCTAACATAGGAACTCAATAGTAAGATTTTTTATTCCGTTTTTCAATTTGTCTGTACAACAATTTCAGCACACAAATAAAATGAAAATTTTGCAATCTTATCAAATAGTTTTATACTCTAAAAAATGTACTGAATATTCATAATTTTGCTAACTAAAAGCAAGCTAGTCGTCAAAGGAGGTTAGTTAGATTTAAGTTTAAATATACAATTAAAAAAATGGTCTGCGAAAAATTACTAAAGTTTTCTTTAAATAGGAAAATATTCATAAGTGAGGTGCGAAAAACTATCTATTGTTCTACCTTGTAGAATCATTAGTTAATAAATAGAAATTTATAATGTAAAATTAGATTTAAAAACTAAACAATTAATTCATAATGCAAATGTGAAATAAACCTAATTTGAAAAGATGTTTTTACCGTAAAAATAGAATATGAGGAAAGGGAAGATTTTGAAAATTAAAATCTATATTTGAGAATCATTTAAAACTACAAACTAAACATATTGATGAGTGAATAATTTAGCAAATGCAAATGTACAAAGCAGAATAATGAATTCTTTCAGGAAAAAGAAATGATCAATAAGAACTACTTATATCAAATATCGAAAATGTTTGTTTTCAGAAGAATGTCTCTTTACGCTTTGCAGATGAATCCTTTTTTATTCTTATATATTGTTGTTAAATTATTTAGCTTACTTGCTTATCTTTAGTATTTTGTATTTATTTTAACAACAATTCAAATGAGAAAACAGATATTTATAATTAAAAAGTTTATAAAATCAATTCAGATTTTATGAGCTAATAAACTTAAAAGCTAAAAATAAAAGCTATGGAAATTTTAAACAGATTTTAAAAATTTCATTCAAAACGTTTTATAAATTTTTATCAATATTATTTTCTAGTTCCATCATAGCCTAAGATAATTGCTTTAAAGATTTTTTTCTATTTGTACAATTTGTGCAAAATATAAATTTATTTTGAAATTATATTCCAAATATTATAAAAATTACTAAAATAAAATTCTTTTTCTTAAAAATTATCGGTAGGAAAGAATATGTTTATTGTTAGAGCTCACTGTATTTCCTCCATTAAAAGATATCTACAATGATATTTTCTATAATTCTTTTCTGAATTATTATGTTGATTATTTTTTCTAAAATTCATTTTTTTCAAAATAGTTATAATACAATATTAAATTATATTTATCATATTATAGCTAAAAACAATAATAGTTGTAATATAAAAACAATTGGCTTTCCAAAATAGCTTTATTTTGCTGATAGCTGAAAATGTCCTTAAATTATGTTTCCAAACTGTAAACAAATTTTATAAGAAATTTGAATATTTCAATTGTAATTTGTTATTACAATTTGAATGAAAGATTCGATCATGGAATTATGTGTTTAAACCATTGAATAAAAGATAATGCGTTAAAATTTATTTCAAAGCATCTATAATTATTGTATAAAAGATCTTTATTATTTTGTTAGCAGTAAATCTGTATTTGTAAATCGCTTACTTTAAGGAAAAGATCATAAAATTTATCAAATTGCCCCCCACACACACAAAATTAAAATTATGTTTTATAGAAAAAGAGCCAAAAATATACCCCCAATGTGAAAATTAAATTATCTGTTTCAGAAAAAGTGAAAAACATATCATAACGCAAGAGCATATTCATATTAATAATTTTAAAAAATCTATTAAATGAGAGGTATAAACATAAAAATAGTATTAAAAGTGAATAACATGGAAAAATAAAGATAAATATTTAAAACTGAGAAAATCTTATTCGATTTAAAAAAAGGAAAGAAAGAAAACGAATGAGGCAACATATTTGTAAAAGATTTTCTTCTAGATCTTGAGGTTTCATACATTTAAAAAATAATTTTCGTAAGAGGTTTATTTCTAGATATTAACGTTTATGTTTCCTAAAATATTTAAAGAAATGTGTTGAATTTAGAAATCTGATTTAATCAGTAATCAGATAAAGTCAGCAATTTCCATATATGATTTTCCAATACATTTTTTCATACAATTTAGTCGACTTTGCAAGAAATAAAGAACATAAATAAAATGAGAAGTTTTAAAGTAATAAGAATTATTCTTAGATTTTCACTTGAATATTTACTTTATCTGTTCAAATTATTGCTCCATTATTTCTTTAAAAAACCCAATAAGAATTAATAAAATTTTAAATCCTTATAAAATGTATTTTATTTTATTTGACAGACATAGATCTGAAATAAATAGATTCTGATTTTGGACAAAAAATTTCACTGTATAAATGTAAAATATTTTAAGAATTTTGAATTTTGATTTATCAGTTTTCGCAAATTAATGAATAATAATTATGCCATCATTTGTAAATAAAGAAAGCATGAATAAGTTATTTAAAAAAATTTCTCCCATCCTAAGAATAAAGATACGACGTTACATAAAATTTCACATTCACTTTGATTTCAAATTTATATAAATTTCGTTGATATTTACTAAGTATTAATAACTTCCTAAAATTTTCTAAGGAATTTAAAATGTGTAAATTCAGTAACTCAGAATATAAAATTCTATAACGGTTTTCATATAGTTAGGTTTTAATAATGGAATTTTGATTTTAAAATGGAAAGAAAATAATATATGAGGATAAAATAATAAGTATTTTTGCAATTAAATAATGAGTGTAAGGTAGTAGATATAATTAATTAAAGTGAAAATGATATTTTTTAGTAACAAAATTTACCATTTATTTAGATTAATATATTTGAATTAATATCCTATTTAAATAAATTCAAATGAATTATTATGAAAGTTACTGTTTTATAATTATTATGTTATTGATATTTTTAAACGAAAAATAAAATGGGAGCAATTTTTCTCAAAAAATGAACTTTTAATATAATTGTAAATAGTTTTAATATATAAATATGTAAAATACTATTTATATTATAATGTATAAATATATAAAATTATGGTTGTTCAAATTCTTGAATATTATTTGTTTTTCGAACAATTTATTTACAATTGAAGAAATAAATAATTCAATTTTCCCATGTCTGAAACTAAGTTTATTCTCTAATTATACTTTTACAAGATGTAAGATGAAATATAATTTACATTCGCTTGAAGTATTACATAAATTGTACTGAAATGTTTAATTAAATTAATACAAAATAATTTCATTATTCAAAGAATTAATTAAAATTCATGCGATAATATCATTTATTATATGCCGATTTCATTTTTGAATACATTGTCCTGTTTGTAATTAAATAACGTCTTTATATGAAATTATAAAGTTCAATTATATTTTAAACGATATAGCGACAATACGTTATCGCAGCGTCGTCGAATATTTAGTACTATTAATGTACTGTGAAATCATTTAAATTAGTTCAGCAGGAAATTTTATATAAGGATCTTAATGACTTCAAATTTATAAAACCTTGGTGGTTTTTTTTAAAATTTAAGTATACAGTATCTAAAGAATTTCAGTTTTTGGACCTACTAATAAAATTTTAAAACTATGCAATTGAAGAAAATAAAAATAAAAATATAAAATGTGGAGCAATAAACTTGAGAATTACACTTGAAAGACGATAAAAAAATTATATGAAGAAATAAGGATTCTTTTCTTTATTAATTTTAGAGCAGGATAAAAAAAGTTTTGACAGTAAGTATTAAATTTATTTTGGAAACAAGAATTTAACAAAATATTTTCAAGGAATTATCTTTCTGTAATTGTCATCTTTCAGTCATTTCGATATTATTTAATTCATAAATTTCTAATTGACAAGCAAACATTTTTAATTACATATCTTTTGATTTATTCTTTCTGTTTTGAGTGTTTTTAAAGATAAATGATGCATAAATACCTTTCTAAAATTCAAATTTACTATTTCGGAGAAGCTATTTTCTTCATACATTTTCTTATTTACAATTCATTTTTTTCCCTAAAAAATCTTGGTTATTGTTGTTACTTATGGCACTTTTTCAAGCGATTTAAACCGACTGATCGTCTCTCGTTTTTCAGTAGCGCCATCTAGGGACAATAGTACGCCTTAGCTACACACACGCCGTAACAATTTTTAATGGGCGAACTTCATTCATGCATTTTCATTCAATCCTCGGATCGTAATTTAGATCTGGAACAGAGAACGACCACCTCTGGCCCAGTACCCTCAATGATATTACTCTCTATATGGAAGTATTTGTGACCACGACAGATTTAACGAGTGCCAGCCACCACGCTTCGGGGAATCTTCGGTTAGCGAGGTTCGAACTCACAACTTAAGGAATACGAGACCAACTCTCTACCAACTAGGCTTTCCAGGGCCTACTCTTCTTGGTTTCAAACTTTACCTTTAGCAAATTTGCTAAATTTTAATTATTTTTATAAATTGGCAATTAATAAATTTCTACACTTCGTTGCGTTGCAGTTATTTGATTTTCGTTACGAACTTTGCAGCAACTACGTCGCAGTTATTCGATTTTCTATAGTAATTTACAAAGAAAACTAAAAAACTAAAAAATTATTGTTTATATATCCAAGAATTATTACTACTTCTTATGGTTTATTTTCTTCTTATTTATTTTGCCTGCTTCTGGATGCAACTAAGATTCTTTCAAAAAGTAATACATGAAAAACGTAATATTGAAAGATTCATTTACTTTCACAATTGATTCAGTGAAGTCAAATCGCAATTATCAATAAATAGTGATTTCTATGTTAGTTTTAAAAAATGAAATAAATTTGCGACATATTCACAATAATGCTATGCAAGTAAAAGGCACCCTTTCTAGCGGCAAAATCTACTCTATAGTAAACCATATTCATAAATACCAAGACCTCTTCAAGACCTACAATAGTCGATACCAGAATTCAAATTGTGAAAATGAACCAAAGTTACAACCTAAGAAGTCCCTCAAAAGTGCAGATCTCATGATGGAAATCAAGACCCCCAGAACCCAGATTTACGATACGTTTTTCTGATTCTATAGTGATTGTTTATTGGTCATACATATGTTCACAATTTAATTTGTCAATTTCTCCCCTTTTTTCAGTTGGTAATATAATTCCCTTGTAGGCTCAACCCTTAATCACCTTTTGTTTCAGTATTCTTGTCCCTTCTATCCAGTTATAACTTCAGAAGAAATTGAACAGATTCCTGTAAAATTTGACATCGATGGCATTCTCTCTGGAAATTCCTGAATTTTGTAGTCCCCTTTTTTTCCTTTAACAAATTTTCCCCCTTTTTTCTCTCTTTCTCCCCTCTTGTGCTCACCAACTAGTTAGATAACTTAGCGTTATAGGCACCGGGTGCACAGAACAGATCGCCGTCTCATACCCCCATATCTGTGACCATTCTGGTCACTTCACGGTTTGGTGGGCATGTTACGGGAATTTTATTTTAATTAATAAGATATATACAGTAAGAAATATAAAATAAAAACAAAACTATTTACAGAATTTACAAGAAAATGGGATGGTAATGAGAAAAGTTTACAGATATTTTCTTCTTTTAAAAATGGTTTGGCACTATTATTAGCTGAAATTTAACACGAGTTATGATATTAATGTATAATAGGAAACTGCTTGTTTTTATCCTCAGTCTTTGTGAGTATGAAACTTGTTGAAGACTAGGAAGGTGAGAACAGATTTCTATTTCCACTTATGAATTTAATTATGTGATGAATTTTTTGCCTGGATAGACGGTTGCTGGCAACTCTTCTCAGCCATTCCAGTTCATGGCTTGGTGATGTTTTCTTCATATGCCAAGAGATTGTGAGAATACATTCCGTGGCATAATGAAGTGCCGTGCCAGTCCCACCACAACTGCCCTGGTCACTCTCAGACAGGTTGAACCTTTTAAGTTAAGCAGGAAAAGGGCCGTGTTCTGAGAAGAAAATAATATCCTCTCTGATCCAGTTTGTAAGATAAAGGTTGACTGAAGGCAGAATATTGAAAACTTTCCTGCCTGTGTCCCCATTGCTCCAATATCCTTGCCATTCTTCTAGCATGTCTTTCCGGAACAGGGCTTTTATATATGGTTTGGGAAGTTTTGTTTGTATATAATGTTGCCCATTTCGAGTTGCGTCCTTTGCTAGTTGGTCAGCTTTTTCGTTGCCTAAATTTCCTGCATGCGCTTTAACCCATGAGATCTGAAATGTTGGATTTGTAAGCAAGATACCAAAAATTTCTCTTGCTATTTGGTTTGTACTCTTTGGATTAGAAGATGCCATGATGCTAGCTCTATTGTCGACATGTATTTTTAAAGTGTTGTTGTTTGAGAACTGAGGAGCTTATTTTACTGCGTCATGTAGTGCTGTGAGTTCAGCTTGAAACACGGTATTATTGTCATTAAGTTTGGCAGACCATTGGTAGGACCAGGAATCATTTATCAGGACACAAGACGCAGCTCCAACTCCCTGTTCTTTTTTTGAGCCATCTGTGAAGATGTTGATATTGCTCTTTTGAGATATAATTATTCCTTCTTCCAATGAGATTTGGATGGGATTGAGATGCTGTGAGGGGTGAGTTGACCAGCCAGTTGCTTTAGCCTCTAGCTCTTCTGGTTGAATCTCTGTTATGTTGTGCGCAAGAGGAATTCTTAAGCGATATATTGATGTTAATCTGGCTTCAAACTGTAATTGCAAGTTTAGGGGAGGGATGCCGAGAATGGTTTGTAGAGCTGATGATGGAGTTAAGTAAAATAGAGTACAGTGAGCCAGAAAATTTGTCTTACAAGTGGCACTTCTTAGATAATCCATTAACATCCAACTGGTAAGTTTGTACGATAGATAAAATAGAATCATATGAATATGAAAAATAATTATGGGATCAATAATTATATAGGACATAGATCCAGGTAAATATAAGCAAACAAACAAAATTATTTGAACCAGCAGAAAAAATGCTTTTAAAATATCTAGAAAATAACATAATTAAATGCGAAATAATTTTTCGAATTTCAAAAAAAAAAACATCTAAATACTGCAAATAGTTCGACATATATTACAGAGAATAAAACATCAAAATATGATACTGATTTCTTTATTTTTGTTTAACTATTCATAATTTAAACATTTTTTTTAAAAATTAATAGTTTTAAGTTATTACATTGGTTAATTTTGATATTTCGATATTTCTTCAAGATTAATCCAAACGTTTGTTCCAAAAGGGTTAGAGAAGTAATAATAAAAATTGGAGCGCTTTTGAACTAATTTAGAGCCCCTGAAACATTTTTCACTAACGTAATTTATCGCTATTATTACATTATATTACCCCCCTAACTCATAAATAAATTCATATAATGTGTTAAAATTTTGTGTGTCATCTTCTATAGTGTTACTCTTAATGCCTGTAAAATTTCAAATTGTTAAGGTTAAAATTGCAAAAAATCATTTTTAAGCTCCTTGGTATCCTTAAATGTTCTTGCATATTGCTTCTTCAGTCGTACCCGTGACCTGCTGTTTGCTCGAATTTAAGAAATAAGTGATTTTGCCAATAAACAAAGACAAGACTGTTGACTCTTCAATATTCAATGCTACTTATATTTTTTTCTCCTAACAGAACAATTAATTGTTCTTGCAAAACTTTTGACGTTACCTCTGTTCTTCCTGTCATCGTTTATTTCCTTTCAAATCTATTCATCAAAAGCACTGTTAATTTTTATCTTACTTTTGTTATTCGGAAGCAATAACGATGGGTATTTTGTTTATTCCCCTTTTTTGTTACAATTCGCAACCTCACTATAATGAAGGCATTTCCTCTTTGAAATCCTGTAAGATCTATTAATTTATTTTTTTTGAAGCTTTAATTTGATTTCAAGAGAAATAATTTCTATTTAATGAAATTTAATTTGGATAAACAATAAAAAATTTTCAATTATTTTCTGCTTTATTTTATAGCTGTAAAAATCTCCTCAAAGATTAAAACCTTTTAATTGATTTAAATTCTTTTAGGAGAAAAATCATAAATGGTTTTAAAATATACATTAAAGATCATTCACAATATTATGAGTATTTATGTTAATATTTAATAGCATAACAAATGGTTTAGAAGGAATTACTAAGACTTTTCTCCTTTATATTATTATTTCTAAGAAATAAAGAGAAAAATGAAAATACTTATAACACAAAATATTCACTCCGTTCTGTCTAACTAGACTTTAAAGCTTTAATTTTTTTAACCACGAGTTATTATTAAAGAAATGGATTTTAATTAGAAAATAAAATTCAATCACTAAGTATAAATATCTGACTAGACTATTTAAAATAAATAAGAAAACTTTATTTATAAGTAATATTTTGATTAATGAATATCTTAAAATGGATTGCTTATTATTTATTTGGAAAACTTTCATTCGATTCACTAATCTCCACAGATATTGTTGATTCCAAAAAAAGGTAAATAAGTATTTATCTCACATTATATTCCTTACTCTTCTTATTCATACCCGGTGTCCTGGCACAGAGGTAGCACAGAGGCGCTCGTTAAATCTGTTCGTGGTAGCAAAGTCCTTCATATCGAGAGTAATACCACTGGGGGTACTGGGTCAGAGGCGATCGTTCTCTGTTCCAGATCTAAATTACGGTCTGAGATGAATGAATGAATTTGTATGAATGGAGTCTGTCCCCTAAAAAGGGTTGTGACGTGTACGTAGCTAAGTCGTACTCTTGGCCCTAGATGGTGCTACTTTAAAAACAAAGAGACGCATTTCTTTGGCTTAAAATCTACTGATCGTATCAGCGGAGGCTTATCCACGGCAAGTGCCATTAGTCACAACACATAACACAATTTATGAATTAACAGATTGTACCCTTTCTTGCTCAGGTTTTATTAGGTGATAATGCATCTTCTTTTAATCCGTCAGTTTTAGGAAGAAATTGCTTCTAAATTTTTTGACGAATTCTATTCAGAAGCTACCTTTACTTAATTGTTCCCGTTTTGAAAAGGCAAAATTCGCTTTCGTTTCTTGCAGTAGTGAAAATAATTTTTTATTCCAGTTATTGGCATGATTAGTTATTTTGAATTTATATGCTCTATCCCTATTCTTTCTAAATGGAATACATCCCACGATTGCCCAACCAATAAAATAAGCGAATTGTACCATGAATATAAGAAACAAAGTATAGCGGCAAACACAAAATAAAAAAAAACATTATTTTGTTTAAAATGTTTAAACGCCCCCACAAGCAAATCTCAGTATAACAACGAAAACGCAATTTCATAGAAAATGGATAAACTTTCATATGATTCTTGTTTTTTACAACGAGATTTATTAAGATTCTTGGAAATGTAATCTAAGAAGAAATGATAAGATTTGGGGAGGGGGCTGAAACTTGCATGATATCTACTTCTAAGTATTTGCTTGGCGTGATGATTTCGAAGAAAATCGTATCTTTGAAATTGCCTTTAAGAATTTGCTGTTTTACTTTATTTAATGATAAAAACAATAATTAGGAATTTTGATTTAATTGCAATTATAATATTACCAGCATAATTTCAATGTGTATTATGTTCTTCACGCATTATATATTTAAAATATTGAAATAGCTGTCATATCTTATGTATTGCATATATAAAATGTATATTGCATACATAAAATGTATACTGCAAATTAAATATAAATTTTGCTTTTACTTGTTGCCACTTAAAATTACCAAATTTTTAATTAATTGTTTATTTTTGCATCAAAAGCAATAAAGGTGACTAATTCTTCCAATTGATGAGTTGAAAAGTTGCACATAAACAGCTTGTGATATAAACAAACTTTTAATTCGTTTGTCTTGTAAAATTTCGAAAGAAAAACAACATAAAATTAATATTTTTTCTATTCAAAAAGTTTACAATGTTTAAATACATAAATTCTCACTTATATTGAAAATTAACAAAAGATTAAATTGAAATCTGCAATGCATATTTCAATGCATCATGTCAGAGCATCATTTCTTGAACTGCCAAGCACCACGTGCTCGTATGAGCTGAATTTTATTTTTATTCATTTTAATTGTTTTATCAGATTAGTCACTTTAATATTGCAAATAATCCAAAAAACTTTGTCTCGCATTTATTGTTTAAAAAATCTCATTCCCTATTCATTTCATTTTCTTTAATCACGTTCTCAAAATGCCATTTTTCTAGATTTTATTATCTGTAGTCATTAACTTATTTTTTTAAAAAAAATCAGAGCTTTTGTAAATGGATGACATCCCATTATTATAAGCAGATTTTTTAAGATGTTAGTGCAGATAATAAATGATTTTGATGACGTTTGAAAACCTCATTCCCAAAACAATATCCTGCTCTGATATGATAATAAATGTCATTTTCTTTAAAACTAGATTGTTTGAATAAATAATAAAAAATTATTATGAATCTTCAAACGTATTAACTTTTGGTCAAATAAGAAATAAACAAAATTTCTAAAAGTAGAGCCTCCCCCCCTTTTTTTTTAAAAATGGATAATAAGAATACTCTCAGGACAAATTCAGAATAAAATAATCCTGAAATTAACATAAAAAACGAGTAAAGAATTAATATCTGCGGTGAATTTATTTTCATCTATGGATAATTCAAGATTCGTTTAAAAATATATAGATTATACTTTAACAAATATGTATTACATATTTATATATTGAGAAATAATGAAAAATCGACACCATGTTTTTATTTTGAGGGAATGTTTTGTTTATATTTTCGTAACTTACTTAATGTAATTTCAGTTTTTCAAATCTCTATTTAACATGGGTTACCAAACTCAACTACTAAATGGTCACTACTTTCTGAGACTAAAAGTAAGAAATAGAGTTTTTAACGATATAAATGTTAAAATTCTGAATTTTGAACTTTAAATTCAACCTGAATACAAAAGAAGTTGAAATACCTTGCCTGTTAAAAAAAAATTAATACATTCTATTCTTCATCAAATTGTCCAGTTTCATACTTTTATTTCTTTAATCACTGCACCTTTAGTTTAATTTTTTTTTTAAATTTTGATAACGAAGAGATTATAAAAACTTCCTTACTTTAATAAGTCTCGCCTTTCAAACGCCTCATTAATAATTTGAGGTATGAGCAGAATTTTTTTTTATTCAGGTGCTTTCTAAAATATACATCCTAAATAAATGTAAAAGTCGTTTTGAGCTACATCCACAAGAAGTTAGATTAATTTAAAGTATGCATTTATAAAGTTTTATACTATCTTTTCCCTAATGAGCTACACTGCTGTGTTGCCACATAATTATTTGGACAGATTAAAATGCATCTTGAAAAATATTTTCGAAATAAAATGCTAAAAATGTGTTAAGATTTGTGTTAACAAGACCTGTTTTTTCTTACTTTTCTTGCTAGTGTATTTACAGGATAAACTGTTTTAATGCTGTATTCATTTTAATATACTATAGCAAGTAAATATCATTATTATTTAAAAGTTTAAAAATACTTCGAAAATGTTGATTTCAAATGAATTAATTATTAATTATTAAACTTGTTTAAACTTATTAAATATTTTTATGAGCAAATATTCCTATGACTAACTTTCGATTTTTTTAATCACTTTCTTAATAAGATTTCTTATATTGTCGTCTAGAATTAAAAAGAAAAAGAACTGTTAAACTGCTATGATGAGCATTATTCTTCCTATACTCATCTCTACTCAAATATAATTTTTCACGAATTATACGAAATACAACTATTTTTATTTTTAATCTATGTGTTTTGTATTTTATTATCTACAACTTACATCAACTTGAACTAAAACCTTTTATGTTGAAGTTAAATCCTTGTAATTCTTGAGAAATTTCTAAAAATTTAATTTATGGTATTAATATTGTGGGTATAAATATGAATAAACAAGATAAGTAAAATATGAAGAGAAAATTTATATATCATTGATCTGATGAAGGCCTAAATACACACTATTAAAAAAATCTTTTAAAGAATTTTAAAGTTGTTTTAAAGTATATAATTATTGCTAATATTTTCATTTTTTATAAAATTAGGATTTATTTGTAGTCTCACAATGTAATAACGGCCTAATTCCAAATCATTAAAAATACTTTTGATATTTATTCAAGTATTTTATCTAAGAAACATTGACTTGTTGTTTATAAAATACAGATCACTGAGTGCTGGATATTATAACTGTATTCATAAAATAATTTGCATTTTTAACTTTAAACTCTTTTAACAATTGACAGACTGAGGCACTGCGTAAAACAAGATATCAGAGGGTTTATCGTCATCCATATATTTAATGATTTGTCTTGTATTCAAGATCATATTTCTGAATCGAGTAATAACGAACTAAAATTAAACTGAACTCTTTGTAATTAAGATACTGTACTGTTCTGTTCCTCATCAGATAGTTTCAGAGTTTTAGGAAAGACGACGCTCTAAATATTTATAAATCATTATTCCACACGACCTCTTATTCTTGGTAGTGAATTATTTCAATAAATAGAAAATTATTTGATGTTTTAAATTACAAATTATATTAGTATTAAATTCAAATTTCTTTTTGCAAAAAAAGGGTTTTATATTTATCCTTTTTGAGTAAAAACTTCTCTTTACATCTTCAGTCGGTTTTGAATAATTGAATTTCAAAATTGACCTTAACTTTTGAATCATCCTGCAAATACCAGTTTTATTTTTTGTTCATAGAGAAATATATCTACAAAGCTATGATCATTCATATAAAATAACACGCTTCAAATAGCTCCAATTTTTTTAAAACTAAAAATTCGTTTTTTAAAAAGATTCTACTTCAAAAACCTACTATGAAGCATTTATACAAACCTTCAAAAAACTAAATAACTTTATGCACTAACAAATTATATTAATAGCACTCGCATAAATCAGGAGTCAGCAAAGCGAATAATCTTGTTTCTTGACGATAAAGATACG
>JAOUZG010017291.1:0-14330 GCA_026289955.1 Argiope argentata
TATATTTCTTTTTTCATATTTTAAATCATTTACTTGTATATTGTATAAAGAGTACTTTATACCGAGTATAATAAAAATTCAGTATATGTTTATATATGTTAAAAGAATTAGCATTTAATAATCATTGACAACATTGTTATCCATTTAAAAATTATTCGATTTCCAGGCGCAGACTACTTTTGATGAAATATCATGTACATTTCTACAAAATGCGTGTTACTTATTTGGAGAAAATGCTCCAGCCGATACGGACTGACAATGTCTGTTTCGCCCTGTCTTGTGTGTGCATCTTTTTACTTGCATGTGCGTCCCAAAAGGATTAAACTAAGTTCTTAAAAATGGAACCAATCATTGTTCTAATTTTTTACAATATTCAATATCATATATATATTTTCCTTCTCAATTTATAATTGCCCATCAGAATTAAATGAACTGACTTTATAATTTTGATTCACTGGATGCTATATCTATTATGTAGATACCCAAAGCAATTTTTCTAAGAAAATGTAATTTGCTTTTTCTATAGATTTGATGCCGAGAACTTCCAATTTATTGAAAATATGGAAATAAAGTATCTTAATTATAGTTGTTAAAATCCAAAAACTAGTCTCCAATTATAAATTCACTGAAAGCTGCTGATGCAAAGATTTTAATATTGCGCTACTTTAACCACTTGCGATGGCAAGAAATTCACAGGCATCGGTGTCGAAGTGGTCCACTAGAGATCGAAGCGAATTCTCACAAAGTATCCGGTCTTTTATAGAAATGGAAACATTTATGTATCCTTAAAGGAATTCTTTCTAATCAAGATTCTGCTTCTCGAAGCCGAGTTCCGTCAAATAATGCTGGTCAAAATGCAGTGAACACTTTTACTTTGCGCTCAATAGCCTGCTAGCGTGTGTAACACGACTTTGGCTATTCTTTGACAAAAACGTATCAACACAGTACGCATTCCATTGCGAGAGATTTAAGCGCAGTTGTTAGAAGCTACATGTAAAGTATTCCTCTGGGATTTTAACAATTGTTAGGACCGATGAATAAAATAACATTAGTTCACCATTCTTCAAAACAATTTGCGAATAATTAGCACATTTTTAACACTTTCTAAATCGTTTGTGTTACAAGATGTTAGAAGAGATGTCTGATTTTTATATCTGTATGAATTACAGCACCTCGAAATTTTTCAGTGAAATTTTGAACTGATATAAAGACGAATTTTTTAAAAATTTAGTAAGAATATTTAATTGTAAAATAGAAATTGTCTAGCAATGAAAATTTTAGTAGTTACAAAGATAATCGGTTTAATTGATATTCTAAGAATAGAATAATTAAATCCATTTTAAAGAATTTCTCTTTGCTCTGAAGAAAACAAATTGATCTGGATTTTTCTACGTGTCCAAGTAACAGGCTTTGTATTTCCATATTAATAAGTATCATTAATAACTAGTAACAATTTGAAAGATTAATCTTTTATCAGCTTTCGAATATCTTGATCTAATAATCTACAATATTTAAATATGAAAAAGTTTGGAGAAGGGAATTCCAGTCAAGGTTGTCTTACTTGTCTTTTATTTGGCATAAGCAGTATCCTTAGGATATCCCTACCTAAATTCTGCTAGCACCATTTCCAAACAAAACGGTTATATAATTACACAAACCAATCTAGGATGATCCTTACTAAATACCTGGATTATTTCGGCTTATACAAATATAGAGCAATCACACCAGACAATAAAGAAACGCATTTCCATTCAAAGAAAAGAATGCAAACTGACGTAATACATTTAAAATATGAAAACTTTATCAACAAAGTTATTTCTGAAGAATTTGCATAGTTCATATTATACAGGCTTTGCGGAACTTTTTATTTTCTATTTAACATTTAGAAATGCTAAGCAAACAATACTTCAAGAACTTTTTTATCTAAAATAATTGCAAAGTTTTTGAAAAAGGGTTTAAATTATGTATGTGCATTAACAATTCCTTTTATGCACGACTTTGGAAAGTAATCATAAAAAAACTGAATTTATTAATTGACTTTACCAAATTTACAAGTTTGTTGTAAAACCAATTTTCCGTAAAACATCCAAATGGCATTGTTCACTGGTCACATTTCTAATGCCCTTGTTTATTAAATGGATAACTTCCATTGTATTTATGTATAATTTGCGGAAATCAACGTCTTTTTTTTCTATTCTAGATGAGCAAAAGAAATGGAGGAGAGCCTGAAGGTAAAATTTGGTTCCATTTTCTAATACTTAATAAACTAACTCGAATGGCTTATCTAACGGGATGTATTAAAGATGTAAAAGTTTGGGTTTTTTTCTTGAAAAATTGTTAAAATTTTATATTTTTACTTCGTGAATTTGATTAATTTTTTTCACTTAGTAGTGGATTACGTATCTAAATTTTTATTTAAATGCTAATATTTTTACCGAGGCAGACAATGATAGTAGCATTTAAAAAAATATTGCTCTAGCGTTTTGAAAGTCTTCTAATAAATAAGGTAGTTGGAGTTAAATAACAATGGGTGCTGAAGGGAGATCAAGTTAAGGTCCCCTGGAATTCACTTGGTTACTTGGAGACGAAAACTAAAGTTTCAGGAACTTCTGGAATTTTGGAGATGTAACGATTAAGAATAAAGTCGCTTATCAGAGCATTGGTTGCAATTTAATCGAATCTGTAAACAGTGAGTGTGCACAGAAGAATAAGATAAGATTACGAGTTTGGGGGCTTTCTCTTTGCTATCCAAATCTTAGTGCATCAAGTTTCGGCACTTGGAGATAGCATTTGACCATCCCGTTATCCTATAGATGCTGAGATAATTCTGATGCTAATGACTCAGCTTTGTAAAATGCTGGTGGATGGGATACATTCCGGGTATGAAGCTTTGTTCTAATTTAACAGTATTTGCTCCAAACTACCTCTGATAGCTTTGGGATGACGGTATAAACTAAATGAGACGGAATTATCATACATGAAAATGTTTGATAATGTGGTTGGATTTTTGTCCTACGAAAGAAACCAATTTGCCTTGATCTATTTCGAAGAACACCATTATTACTTTGTATGTTTTTATCGTTTATCTTTTATAAAAGATTAAATACTGTAGCTTTCCAAAAAATCTTTTATATGAATTATTTTTTGAATCCATGAAATTATTTTGGCAAGTTAAATCAGGTGTCCAATCAGCATCAAAAACGGGAAATTTAAGAAGAAAGACAAAGATCTAATTTGCTTTTGATCCTTAACCCAAAGATTAAATTTTATTAGTCTATGAATATGTTAGTAAATTTCGTAACAAAAATAAAATGGTTTTTCAATTCCCCCCCCCTCTAATTAGGAGCATTTAACCGATTACAGAACTGCATGATTTATATAGATCACGGAACACTTTTAAAATTAAACAATATGTCAAATTAATTTTGTTATGCATGATTTTCTAATATAAATTATCGTGTAAATTTTAAAATCTTTTATTTCAATTAAACCCGCAATGAAAATGTACTACTAGAGAATTTTCTTCACTTAATACGAACTATGCCCTCAGCTTTTCCACAATTGCTATTCTTTAATGCAGTAATTTATGATTAAAGATTAGGAATTATACACAGTACTTTTTTGCTTTCAAACTGAAAACGAATACTTTAGGAACCGAATATTTCTTTTTAGTGGCGAAAAATGAATTCGAAATACACTTATATGTAAAACCCACCCCTTTGTAAAATCTCCAAATGCCCATGATTATTTTCAGTTACAAGTTAGAAGATTTACTATGCATAAAACATTCCATTTCTTTTTAAATGAAAGAAGTGTTTTTCAAACGGGTCTATTCAACTTTGTTTCATTGTATGATGAAGCTGTATAAAATGAGATATATTTGCAAATTCGCTTTGCATGAACGATTCTTCATGTTCAATAGAAGATGAATGTTCAATATTAAAAGAAACCATTTGCAATCCTACCCTCTAAACTGATAACGCAATATATTTTGAAGTAAAAAAAAATGCACACATATAAATTAGATTCTACGTAAGCAATAAATGCATTTTGAACATGAATAATGCTGGATGTGATTAAAATGGGTAAAATAGAAACAAAATAAAAATTAAAGGAATAAATTGTCTTCCGAATATGTTTTGTTATGGTTTAAAATTGAAGATAGTGGTAAAATCTGCACGTGGAAATCATCGTTCTGAGGGATTTGGGATGATTGTTTATGCCAAATAAAAATATAAGTTTATATATAAAGCAAAATTGCTTTTTTTCTTAATTGTATTTGGATATAGAAATAGAGGAGAATGTGTTTTTTCTTGTCAGTATAATATAAGATGATAAATAAGTTTTTTTTTCTTCCAGGAGGGCCTGGAGGAAAAAAGATCCGTTGGGCGGATGAGTCCATCTGTGGACAGGTAAGAATTTTTTTCATTATAATATTTTAAAAGTTTTAGAATTTCCACTTGAAAAATTTATTCAGCATTATCGCTTAATCCATTTCAAATAAACGATTGTAATTAATAAAGAAATAGAGAGGAAATCTTGATTAATACATTATTCAAGGCATAATTTATGGAATTGTTTGAAAATTTGCCTATAAAATATTGTATTTAGTGCTTGAATTTTAATTTTATATTTTCAATCTGTATTTATTTCTAAATGTGAACTTATGGTAAACTTCAAAGTCGCATTTAGTTTTTAAGGAGAACGAATAACCTGCGAATTTCACTAGCTCATAGAATCTTCCGAATTTATTTTAATAAATTTATTCCATTCATGGAAATAACAATATTTTGACCCTAAATTATTTGAGTTTTAAATTATTGAAAGCCTTCTTAAATATTGCTGTAAACACTTTTTCTATGCGAGTACAAAATAAACCTTAACTTATCTTCTTCGACATATATTCTCTGGCTTCCAAACATTCGTGATACAACCAGTGATCTTTCCTCTACAAAATATAACTTATTTGTTGGAAAGTGTATTCTAAGTCTATGTAACATCCTTAAACATTCGAAAATTTATTCACATTTTCTAAAGCTTATAAATTTTATAGAATTTTATATTGGTTCCATTTGAATTTAAATAAGCCTTCATTTTAAAACTTTTCTATTGTTATAAAGGCTCCTTTTATTTGGTCTTATTCCTCTTCATTAACATTTTACAAAGAAAAATCTAGAAAATTTCCTGGAAAATTTAAATATCCATTTTGCAAATATTTGCTCTATATATTTCCATAAAAATATTCGGTGTTTAACTAAAAGAATTTTAAAATAGAATCATTATAACTATCCGTAACTATAGAATACTTATTAGGATTTATCTCGTCGTATTTAAAAGGCAACTGTAAAGATTAACAGTGCTTAGTTAAAAGCGACTTTTTAAAGAATCGGCCAAAAAATTCTGTATTTCTTTTTACGCAACATGCATATGCCTTAATAAAGTGAGCCTGGCAATTTTAAAATTGGTCAATGCAAAGAAGTCATGGTGTTATAGCTTATTTCCCTGAACTGAGAGTACCGGCTTAAAAACTATGCTTCAATGCAAAGCAGTGGAAAATACCGGGCAAAGTTTTGGCTCACACGGGGAAGCAAATATAAAATTAAAAGCTTTACATCTATTATTATCAATTAAAATAAAATTAGAACATTATATTTTTAATTTGATGATGTAACTTCTTACAAGGGCCCGTTTCCGATTTTGTTGCAACTTGTATGAATTTTTCCTGCTTCTTAGAATAGTGTAGATGATGCGTTGCTTAGGTTGTGTTTTCGTTATTATAAAAAGGAATGCTACTCAGAGAGGTATGAAGATAGCAACATTTTTAATTAATGCTCTTAAGCTTTCGAAGAAAAAAAACAAGCTGCAATTTAGTTTCAAATGCTGATAATAATAACTAAAGACTACCTATTAATCTACCATCAACAATCTTTCCTGTAATTTGCCCTTCTAGTATATGAAAAGGATTGACGTTTTACAAAATTGATCCCCACATCATTATTAAATCGAAGTTAGAAAGCTCCATAATCCTTTGAAAGAAGTATACTTCGAACAATAATCTTACTTGCCATCGAGGAAAAACTAAAAAAGAATGGTATGGAAAAAGATTCTGACGTGGAAACAAAACTAAATAGGAATAAGCATAAAATATTGCAAGATATTTCACAGCCCCCCTTGAAAAAAATGTATGGGAAAATGACTGGGTGCATCTTAATATGAAAGGACTATCTGGATTATATCCTTAATTAAATTAATGTTAAATTAAGCATTCAATTCGGTTATCAATTCATTAATAATTGTATCTAGATATAAATCATATTTAAATTCTTGTTTTAACAATCCTTCTGAAAAAATTTGTTTTGATTTAAAAATATATATGTACAATCATAGATGAACTCATCCACTTACGTTGATCGGATTTTACAAACTGGCATTTAGCAATGAAGTTGTCTTTATTAAATACTAACAGCCTGTAGCCACCAGTCGGTTCAATATTATTAATACGTGCTAAAATTTTCAAATAAATCTCATGTAACTTGACTTTTTATATAGAATCAAAAGCAAAATATTTAGAACCATCGCATTTTGATAATGCTATAATTCGTCCACACTATCATAGAGAAATTGAACCACCATTCTGATCATCGCACTCATCCAGTGAGCTCCAGTAAAATTTCAACTTTTAAGGGCAATCTATTAATTGTCAATTAATATAAACATTTTGCACTGTTGAATTATTTTTTATTTAATGCCTCAAAGAAAATAATTTTTCGGATTCCTCATCAAATTAAATTTTTAATTTAACAATCAAACATATTTAGAAGACCTAAATTTGACTTCTTAAATTATTAGAATTGACTACTTAAAAGTATTTAGAAGACTTTAAATTTCAAAAGTACTTCTACTTACATTTATTATGTTCTTGGTCTATAAATATACTTCAAAATTATGACGTGTACATCTTATGCAGTCTTTTGGCCCTAAGAATCGCAATTGGCAAAATATTCTGGACACATCGACATTTAAAAAAAAGAATTATGGTTTTTTTATCAATTCTGATCGATTTATTAATTTTTTAAATATAATTTAGGACCAATTTTTCATAATTGTAGTACAATCGATCGTGGGAATTAACTAGTTTCTAATTGTGCCTCATATTTTAGATGGTCAATGAAGTGATCTATAGTTGCCTGATTTTATTGAATTGTAATATCTGATTTTTTTTATTCAGCAAGTTTTTATGAATGTTTTTGTTGATTAGAGCTCATTTTTTTTATTTAAAACGTTAGTGTTTTGAGAATATTTTATTAAATTATTCACATATCGGATGATTTAGATAAACACTAAACATTCATAATTTATTAGATTTCTCTCTTGTTAAATTAAGAATAATTATTTCATTTAGACCCTTTTAACGTATGTATTTCTTCAAGATTCACATATTACCCTTTGGACCCTAAATTAAAAGGATGTGTATTAAAAGCAGTTTGCCTATTGCTGTATTAAAATTTACTTTTTGTTAATAACTTGTAAAAACTAGTCAACTTATTTTTTCCCGCGAATATCATACCGAACGAGGGTTAGTGTGAGTAAATGGTATTTTGATTCAATACTCCGCGTTTAAATAAAGAGTTATTAATCCGAATAGGCGAGTTGAAAAAAATCTTTAAAATATTCAGGTCAGTATCTGCAATATTTTTTTATTAAAAAAATGGCTTCGTTGAAAAATCAATCTTTATTCTTGAAAGAAAATCAATCTTTATTTAAAATTTTAACGTCACACGGTTTTTACCGATCTGTTCGCTGATTTCCGAAAACCAAATTTTTAAAATAGGTTTTTGAAAAAGGTTAATTCCACTATACGTTAAGAAATTCACGAGGATAGAAAAATAAAATCAAGGTTAAAAACCGGGACAGTCTTGAAATTTAATTAAAACTTTCCCCTTTTTTATGTGTAGCTCTATACCATTTGAAATTATAAATATTTTTTAGAAAAACTTAATGCAACTAAAATTCGCCACACCTTGCTCTCTAAAATATATAACGTATTCTTGTTTGCCTAGTTTTTTCTAAAATTGCCATTTTTCTTAACGCATTAGAATGCATTAAAGGAATGGGTAATCTGATATTTATTGCCAATTGGCGCGGCGTATCGTTTTGAGACTTATTTGACTTTAAATATTAATCAAATTCCATTTTTTCCATACCATCTTCATTGAAAGACAGTTGCAAACAGGTATTAACTTGGTGGCTTGGTCTAATTGCAAAATGTTTTCTTTTCTGAAATTAGTATGCATACATGACTTCAAAAAGATTTTGCATCCCAAACCAGAATCTGTAAAGTGTCAGAGATGAGCAGAAAATTATTAATCTTATTTGTTAGTATCGAATTTTATTCCTCACATTTTTTATTCCCTTAACAAGTGCTTTCTATCTCTTACTGTTTACGTCTTTTCTACTGTACAGATTGAGAGGTCTCATCTGTTTAATAGGCATCGCCTCAGTTTTACCAATTCTGAATTGAACCACAAGTGTGCTGTGCATTTTTAAACAGTGCCTTCCTACCTCCCACGTATCAACCACGTACCTGACAAAGTGCATCAGCTGTGCGATGGGCTTTCATACCTTCTACTGTCAGCACAAACCTTCTGGAATTAAGGAGATGGAATATGCTCTGTATTTGGTATTTCTTTTGGCATTTAAGCAATTTTGCTTATCCACCTTGGAAAGTCATCTCAAATCGTGATTCTTTCCTGTACTTTCTGAGAATTTGTGAACTTCTTTTGAGTCCAGATTTCATGAAGATCAGGAACATTTTTATAGATGTTCTTCCCTAGTTGCGTACCTTTCAATTATCTATTCCAAATTCTCTTAAAGACGCTACTGCCTTCTTCATTCGATTTTTAATTCTCATCTATAAATGTTTTTTGATTAACTGCCAGTTTTTATGGATTTGAAGTATAGCAAGTATGTGATTGGTTACTTAATCTACACTAATCTCTTGTAAATTGGAAGCCTCGCGTATATTCCTCAGTATTTACTTCCAAATTAATTTATCATTAAACTATCCTTTCAATTTGCGAGAAATAAGGGTTCGTAAAAAGCTACTACTCTTACTCTCTAGAAGCTGTTATAACTTGGAGGCAAACTATTTATAATTAAAATAAAATCTCCACACTATTCTATAATGACCGATAGTTTATCTTGGATTCTTGTTCTAATTGATATCCAGGGCAAGAAGAATGTTTTTGTGACATTTATTTACAACATCATCTTTATGAACTGAAAGGTAGGCATATTTTTGGAAAAAAAATTTCAAGAGACAAGATCGATGAAATTTAAGTTCAACAAATAAATTTTACAACTTAAAAACTCTGATTCATGGAATTCCTCTCAAAAATGCAAGTATATTATCTTAATCCGGTTAAGGATTCATAATTCAAACCTTATTCACAAATATTTACTTTTCTCAGAACTTCCCCTCCCAAAAGAAAATGCAGTCGTTGTTGATTTGTTGTAAGGCAATTTTAATACGTTATCAAGCCCTGATGTCATTAAGACTTTTAACATTTTAGTTTCGATAGTTGCCATCCACCATTTTTATTTAGACAAAACGGGCATCTCAAAATGTTTGCCCTTTATAAAGAAATGGACATTTTACTCACTCTTCGATCTTAATCCCTAATACATTTTTCTTCTAACCATTTGTTCAGTTATTTACACATGCTGTTTTCTTAATGTTTTGATCAAAATGACAATTATACTCTGAATTTTAGGCTAGGCATAGCTTATCCTATAAAAGTCTTGCACTAATATAATTAACCCTTCTTGCTGCAAAATAAAAAGCTATAGTTAATTTTGACGATTTAAATTTTGATAAATCTTGCATCTTAAGCTAAGGATAAAAATTGAAGAGCAGTTTAATGCTTGATTTCGATATGTTTCAATCCTTTTTATTAATCCCATGAGAATCACATTAAAAAAAATCTATATAAATTCTTACCCGAATTTTAACTAATGATGCAATTTTAATTTGTAATTCACACAATTTTATTTATTGTTCTCAACAAGAGTATAACGTTGGATATTCTGAATGAAGAAAATATTACTTGAACTTTTAGATTATGCTTGCTCATACTTCATCATTTTATAACTTGGAACATTGCTGAAGTGAAATCTGATGTGTCTGAGTAAATTTTGGTTTATGCGTAAATTCAATTTGATACATATCAAATTTTTATGGCACAAGTGTCAAGTTTGGTTATATAGTGATAAACTAAAGAGGAAAAAGTAAGCACATGGTAAAATTTCCAAACTGCATACGATAAAATTATATAAAATCCTGAAGTAGGTTTTTACAATAAATAGGAAATATTAAAGTTATCGTATATAATTTTTGGCTCTTTACTAATCTATCTGAAAAATTAATGAAATTTTAATTTTGGATAAAGTGAACTATTCCCAAAGTAAACAAATTCTGTTGGACTGGTCACCTGCTCACTAAATTTTTTAATTAAATTTGTACAAATTTAAACTTATATTGTTCAAGTACAAACGCCTAAAATTAAAAATGAGATGTTTTATTATAATGTGTTGTACATTATCACCAAATTTGTATAATTAAGTATAGCTATCTTTAATGTATGAGAAATTACGTCTGAAAATGAGAATATGAAAATTAAAATGCAGCATTAAATGCTCTATTCAAGAATATATAATCGTTTTTAATTTAATAATTAAAATTTTGAATCTAAAAGTAAATAAGTTTTGAAAATTACAATTTTCACGGGCATTTTAATTTATATTTACATGTAAAAATTAAAAAAAAATAAATTGGAACTTCATTGATGGCTAATATATTCAGATTGTTTATTCACTAAGAAGTCACAAAAGAAACTATTTTATGTAGAAAAATGGAAACATTATGAATCGAAATTGAGTGTGATATTTGGTAAAATGAAACTTCGAATGTTTAATTAAAATTACTGTTGAGGTTGTAGATATCTATTGCTTCTTTGACAGCATCAAAAGGCGGAACACTGCAACAATATTAAAAATCAACATTTGGATTTACCTCTGGAAACGCGTACTTTTAACAAGAATGTGTTGAAGGTCTTAGATATATTAAATAAGTCATAGTCTATCCGTCTAGACTATACGTCCCGCCCGATGGGTCACACGGAATTAGGCTGATTGAATGGACCGTCGTAAAGGCACAACATACAGGAACTGATGTTGAGTCCTAATGACCATCACCGGCCACGGTACAAATCTCCCTGTGGGAAATACATCATCGATGGACTTTGAACCCCCATCTATTAGTGTATTCTCCAGCGTGGCAGGATCTCTCCACCGGAAGTATCTTATCCTCATTACGAGGTGCCCCACCGGATAAAGAGATCTATTAAAAATTATAATTTGCTTAAATTATCATTACTTCGGCTGTTTAGCTTGAAATTGTTTCTAAATAGAACAAATATGTCCATGAATCAACACGTAATGAGGAGATTGAAGTAAAGGGCGTTATTCTCCAGGAAAAGTCATGGTTTTGAAACACTGGGAATTTAAAGCTATAGAACAAGTACTTATTACATTATTCGTTGCAAATTGCCAAATCGTAGTCGTAGAAGGAAGTTACTCAGGTTTCGACTTTATTCCTTAGAAATTATGGGATCCTTGGAGAACTTTATTCAAATTATTTACTATGCTAATAGAAATGAATGTATTTGTTTGAAAAATTCATGCTACAAGGAATGTTATCAAATTTTAAATCGAAAATATTCATTTATTGAAATTGTTCCTTTTTCTTACATAAACTCTTTGATGCATGCCTTTTCTAAGAAACTGCAGTTCCTGTTGGTTACTCAGAGCACAAAATTTCATATAGAGGCTAAGATTTACAAAACATTATCAAAGAAATTATAGAGATAGAAAATTGGATATATGGATATTGAAAACAATGTTTTCTTAAATAACAATGTGGTTTTTAATGTAGTTACTTATTAAGATAGTACCTTCAATTCCAATAACCATCGCTTCTTAGATATTTTCATACCAGTTTTCTAATAGAACTTTTTTAACTCTTCCAATTATTTTTAATTCAATACAATTCATACTTATCTATTCTTACTGTACTTTTCTAAAGCAAAACGATGTTATAAAATGTAAACCTTCCTTATTTGTATGTAATAATTCAATCTATGTAATACATATTCCTATTTAATTATAACTAATATGCAATCATTTTAAAATGCCAAAATGTTGCAAAAACTTAATATAGCTTACAATCGTGTAAATCTGAAACTTCATGCATCTTAATTTTTATGTAAACATACATAAAGAATTTTTCGCACATATATTCAAGGATATTTTATCTACATGTGAACACGAGGTGCGTCCAAAACATTCTGATCTTAGCTGAAAGTTATAAATTTTCTAAATTTAGGAGAGGCTCACAATTTTATTTAACTTCATAATTAGTTCGGGAATTTTTTCCCAAGCCAATTTTTAAAGTGTGAAGCGGAGTATAATTACTACCAGCATTATCATTGGTACAGATTCTATTCTCGTTATTTCATTTTAAATATCTGAAAATATTTTTTAATTAATCCAGTTAATGCCAAATGGTTAAAGACGTTAAGGCATGAGTTTCTATATCATTTTGGATTCTTATGTGTAAGAATAATTTTTGTCGGTTTCAGTAATATTGATTCTTGGCTAGGTGAATACCCTTAAACTGATATATTTCTTTTTAACAAAGGAAAGGTGAAATTTGTTCTATTTACTTTAACAGACAAAATCTCAAATTTAGTTAACTTCATCTTATTTTCTTGGAGACGTACTGATCTGAACGGTAAGAAATTTAAACAAATAACGAAACCAAAAGTTGACAATACAGAGTGATTTAAAAAAATAGATAATGGCTTTCAAGTATTCTTATTTTTCTATATAAATGAGTTTGAATAATCTCTTATTTCTAGAATAAATCATGGATTTTTTAGAAAATTCAGATGCTTTCCAGTTATTAAAAAGCCTAAACTCCTATTAATGCTCTTCAGTACCCTTAAATTTATTAATGCAATAAGGAATTTTTGCTTATTACATCCAAATAATTTTTATGCAAGATGATTAAAACGGTTTTCTGTAGGAAATGTTTGTCTAATCCCCCACGAAAATCTATTGTATTATAGGTTTCGATTCATGTCTAAATTTTCTTTTACATAGATTGAATTGGGGTGTTTAGGGATCGCAGCTCTATTCAGGAGTAGGACAAGAGAAAAATCGCGTAACTTGTGGTTTGAATTGCTGAACCGATTTTTCCGTTCTTCAGTATATTTCAATTGCAGAATATTTCTCGCTTTTTTTAAAAAAATTTAATGTTTTACATTTTAGCAATTGAATTCAACGAAAGCTTCAAATGATTATCATGTGTCATTTCAGTTACATAGAATAAGTACAGACTTTTTACATCCATTTTAAATTACTTTGAAACTTCATATCTCGAATCACTCAATGATTTTGATGTTAACTGAATAATATTCATGGTTCCGATTAGTTACTGTATTTAATAAAATTGCATTATATTTTGCTACTTGATTTATTTTAATATCGAATGCGTTCGTGCTTGACTGCAAGCTTCGCGTGTTTTTTTTTTGTCAATGTAATAATATAGACAATATCACTGACTGATTAATAATTATGATTTTAAGGCTAATAAAGTTCCTTATTTCCAACGGCTGTGTCTTTCTTTATCACAAATACTCGAATTATACCTGGAACGATGATGTTTCCATAAATATCTATTAGTCAGGGATTTTTATAGAAAATTATTTAAATGTGGCACTTATCGAAAACTTTATAAAACTAATATATAAGAATGTAATTACGATTATTAAATGATTAAAGCTTTCTCTAAAATTAAAGATTTAAAATTGAATTACGTCTATATACTAATACTAATAAGGTAGCTTTGCTTTAAATTAACAGATTTGTCATTTTAAAAACTATAATTGCACTATTCCATTAACTAAAATTACTAAAATGAAGTCTTCAGAATAAATATTTAGAATTACTATCATGAATTATTCTCTTTTCGGAGATAAGTAATCTGTGCTCAATTTAAAATTTTTTTGGAATATTAAAGAACTTTTCGATGTATTTTGTTTTACCCAAAGAATCGACAGATAATTGGCATTAAAAATTTCCTAACACTTTAAAACTTAAAAAAATAATTGCAATACTAAATAAAGATTAAAAAATAAGTGTCTAATATATAGCTGAATATTTTATAATTTCCCTCCTTAATATAATTGATAGTATTGATGCATGCATGT
>JAOUZG010017305.1:0-19501 GCA_026289955.1 Argiope argentata
TGACTACTTGGCTAATATGTCGCTTTTATATGTCTTTAAGAAATTTATGAAACATTGTAACTGCTGTAAAAGGAATTATGAAGTTGATATTCAAATTGTAAAACTCAAAGTTTAATTAAATTTTTTTAGGTTTCAAAGAGTCAGTTAATTTCAAGTTACATGTTAATAAAAGATTAGGAAATCGTTTTTATTTTTCACTTTCGCTCACCTGATCAGGGAAATATGGTAAAATTTGGAATCGTGTTCGAGAACCAATGAATTTCCTAGGTCACATGAATCTACAAATGCAAAGGTAAAGAAAGGAATATGAAGTTTAGGCGAGTCCTCTTCCTAGCATTTCTTATTATGCTCAGCAGAATCATTAATTAGCTAAGCGAAGCTTTGAATTTAACTGTTAAAGTGTTCAATGAAACAATCTGAAGGGTAGTTTATTTATTTATTACTGGGGCCTTTCAACAATAAGTAATAAGTATGCAGGTTAGCGTTAAATATATAAATATACATTTAAATTTTTTTAGTAATCCGTATTTATTACAATATCTTTTATTTATGCCATGGAAATTGATTTTTAATATATTGTTATTAAAAAGTTGTCATTATTAATTTTCTTTGCTTTTATCGATTGCAATCAGGAATTCTTTTCTCAGAAATAAGATAGATAATATTTAAAAGAAGAAATAAAATTTGTTATCAATCTTAAAAAATCATCTTACTTTCGAAATCTACTTTTCTAACTGTCTTGTTTCTAATGTAAATTTAAATTTCAGTAATTTATGTATCTTAAAACCGAATTTACTTATCTAAGTTACACTAGAGGTGATCTGAATTTAAATAAAATTTACAAAAACCACCTATTACTGAATAAAATCTTGAATGATGTCTGAATGCTTTAGATAACGGAAACACAAATGAATTAAGGAGGCTTCACCACATTTGAACCGAGATTTCGCATTATCCTGAATATTAAAAATTATTAAAATTCTTCTTCAAATCTTTTATAACCACGGTTTTTATAACCACTATGCATTTCAGCAAAAGATTTTAGTTGAAGATATAATTTTTCCATTCATTATTTTTGATTAATTTCTTACTAATGTGTTCATTTTTATTATGAAGACAAGGATTTATCCTGCCACTATCAGAGTAATAGATTACGCTTTCCCAAATCATACTCAGTTTTTATAAAAAGTATATCAATTATTACGATGGGGTTTAAATTACCATAGAAATAGTGATAGCGCATTGAAATTATTTTTAATATATTATATAAAAGAAAGAGTTATAAAATGTTTCGAGCTCTATGGAAATATTATGTTTAGTAATGCTCTCGAGTAATTTTATAACCTTTGTATTCTGAACAAAATATGCCGTTTAGATGTCATTATTGACGATGACATTATCAAATATGTCATTGTAAAGAACATTACAGAATATATTTTTATAACAGATAAATCTTAAGTATAATTCGAATCGTTTGTATATCGTTAGTATAATTACTAAATTTTGAACAATTTTAGACCTTAAGTGTTTAACTTCTATAATTTTTTTGCATTTGTAGTGATGAGACGGAATTTTTTAACTGATTCATTAACATCGTTCCTTGAAATACCTACAAAAATACTTTTAGAAGGATGAATATGTAGAATAACAAATGCTATTTCATTCATTAAAAGTTATTATATTCGTTAACATTTAAATTATAAAATGCTTTGTCTTTATCTTTAAAAATTATTAGCATCATTGTGACGTTATTTTCAGAAAAATATTAAAGATAATTTAGTGAATTGAAGTTAATTTTCCTCCCCATTCCAACAAATATAAGCAATAAAAGTTTGAATTAAAGAGCATGGTTCTTTTCAAGTACTGATGATTAAATTGTCCAAAATTACAGCACTTCATTCGTCATCACTACAGCGACCTTTGTTTATCCGTACAGATGTATCTCAAATAGGCATTTGAGCATGTTCATCACAGAACTAAAGGAAAGCAATATCTTATCTGCCGTGCAAGTCAGAAATTGACTCAAGTACAAACTCAATGGCCAACGATAGAGAGGGAGGCTTACGTAATAGTATGGGCCTTGAATAAATTCAAACCATGGATTTTTGGATTATTCATTAGGATCGTTAGTAACCATAATGTCCTAACTTACATCGTTAAGAATGCCCCCCCCCCAGGAATTCTGGGAACAAGTATTTCTTCGGCTCGTTACTTTATGGCATCATTGTGTTCAGGCCTATGGTGTGTACTTAAATTGATTTATACCCACAGCGTCGTTTGGTAACTTTTCATTTGAAGGCCCCCTAGTGTTAACATGCAATAAATAAAAAAATGAAAAAAATATAGAATTAAAAAAATAACATTTGAATTGACTGAACATGTAATGTAATCTCAGTATCCAGAAATTTAGAAAAAAATAAGCTATCTGATACTAAATTAAAAGAATTAATTAAATTTTATTTGCAATTAAAAATTAAAAAAATATATTGTTTGTTGTGAATTTGATATGCATGTATGCATATTCTTTTCTTGTGATTTTTGATGTAGAAGATGATAAAGAGATAGGAGCACGTTGATTCCGAAGAACATCGTTTCAGTTTAAAATATTCAGACTGGAAAAACTAAACATGAAGGAAAAGTATCAGAACACCAATGATTTGGATCTGAAACAAATAAAACAGTCTTCATTAATTTCAGTTTGAAAAAGATAAACAGATGTTTGTGTATAAATCATTTTGCGCAAAGAGAGCACATATATTAATTTTACATGCGCTTGTTATATTATTTCTAGAGGCAAAAAGTCGATAAGGAGATTGTAGAAAATGGGTATCACAACATTCTCGTTCAATAAATATATCTTTTACATAATGGAGGGAATAAATGTTTTTTCAAAGTCCTGAAACCTAGTTATAGTAATTATATTTTTAATGGTGCAAAAATTAGTAAAAAAAATAGGAAAGTTTCGTTTTGATGATCATTTTGAAAATTTCAAGGAGTGTAAATAATTACGAAGTTCTTCACTAAACAATTTTATTACAGAAAAAATATTGAGGAAGAAAACACATTCAATCACAATCAAAACATCCCTTGATTTGCATTTAAAAATAGCTGTCGGTAAATCTGAATGGGCGTTATAAACTTGCCCTTGAATCGTCTTAAATATAGTTGAATGATAAAAATTCTTTCCATTGTTCCATGATTCAAATGTTATTACTAATTAATAAATTTCAAACAATTTTAAAGAATTCTATTAAAAAAGAATTTCTGACTTATTGCTGTTATTAATTAAGATGCACCTATAAAATTATAAACAATTACAAATAAATCCTATATTTTAAATTTAAATTATCCATGAGAAATAAAAGCAGACAAAACAGTTTTACCTATGAGACCTGCGAATTCTAAAAAACTAAAAATAATAAACACAATGGAAAAACAGTAAAAGAAAACAATTATTTTAATAATTTTTTTCAACTTAACTTATATGAGGGGAAAAAAACTGGAATTACAGTATAACTGTGCTATAGAAAAAAATTATGTACATACATGCATAATTTCATGATTCCATAAGTCAGAATTCCTGCACATAATAAATAGAAAAAGGTAAAAATGTCAGGCAAAATTACACGTTTTTAATGTAATTTGATGTTTAAAAATTCGATGCTAAGAAAATTATAGATACCTTATTTTATACTAGACATTAATCTGAAATTTACATTTAATTAATTGCATTTACACAAACAATACTTCCTTTGGAATATAATAATGATTTCCTTAATTTCTAATAAAAAATATTTTTAAAAGTCAAAAAACAATTAACTGAAATGTTCTTAGCTATGTAGTTGAAATTGAATATTATTTTCTTCATTAAGAAAGCATTTATTATTTCCATTATAAAATATAAAATGTAGAGCTAAAAGCAAAGATATACCTGCGACCTCCTTTGCTTCTAACCTTTCTTTCTGCAATCTATGGCAATTTCGTGATTTAAGCCATTCTTTAAACGTTTTATGATATCAAAATGTACGAAGAAAAAAGAGAATAGAAGCACAGAAAATAGAAAATTTCCAAAATTATCGTGATTTTCAGTCATACTTATCGTTTAGACTTTGTCAAATGGTTTGTGGTTTGTAAAAGTATTTGTCAAATGGTTTGTAAAAGTACTTTGGAAATTAACGTAATAATATGAAAAGCCATTTTTAGGGTTATCGTATTATAACTATTCAATAAAAAATGTTTACGAGGTACAGTTTACAGACGAGGCAGATCGTCTGAGATTTTGTTATTGTTTTAGCTTCAATTTTACCTTTAACATGTTGCCTTTAGTATTTTATTAATTCTATCTTTTAATTTAACATGTTCTAGAACTTATTTATTTTTAAAGCCAAATAGCAACTGCTTTTATGCTTGCCATTTGGACTATGGTTTCTGTTAATGCCAAATAAATTTTATTTTAATTCTAGCTTTTACCCGCGACTTCGTACGCATGGCCCACAAAATTAACCTAAAAACAACTTATTTACAGTGTGCACCTGAAATAAAGCGAAACAGCGAATTAAGTCCACATTTCTTTAAAATAAAGCCAAGTCTATTTTATTTATCCATCGAGATTGAGATAGCTACAACAGTACTATACACGTAATTTTTAAACTTTTAATTAAAATGAAAGTACAGTTGTCAACAATTACAACACACTGAACATGCGTGAATTTTCTACGCCAGTTGGCAACGCGATACAGTTTACACATTTTTAATTTTCTTTATTCTGTTTTATTTCAATTCAAAAGTGCTTCAAAATGATTCTGAAAAATCGTTTAATAAATAATGTTTAATTTTAAATGCATCAACACTATCAAAATAAAGATAATTGTTTGAAACAACCGGTTGAACCATGTTAAGCCTAACCTCCTTTGCATGGGGAAAAACTGTAGTTTTATACATTTGGCTGAGGGGAAACGAAGAATTTTGGTGGGAAAGTTAGTTTTTAATTAATAAAAAATTAATCATTCAATTAACCGA
Organism: Argiope argentata; assembly: GCA_026289955.1. Lineage (NCBI taxonomy): Eukaryota > Metazoa > Arthropoda > Arachnida > Araneae > Araneidae > Argiope > Argiope argentata. The sequence continues at coordinate 5,020 of JAOUZG010017305.1, forward strand.
AATAAAATGTAGCCTATCTCCTATTCTAGACTATAATCTATACTTGTGCTAAATGTCCTCTATTTTTGTTCAGCTGTTCTGGCATGATTCAATTACATGCTCCATCCATCCAAACTTTCCCATTTATAATAGTAGTATAGATTTTGCAGGAAAAAAATAGCTTAGACTGAAGGAATCAACGTAAGTCTTAGTGAATAGATTCTAAAGGTTTGCTACCTTGAAAAATGCATTTCTTGATTGGTGTTTTTCCCAAGACTGCTTTGAAAATGAAATAAATATATCAAATTAATTTCTAGAAAGGAAAGTTCTAAAATTTATAATTTAAGAAACTGACTCTAAGCTAAAAAGATTTTTATTTTTATTAAATTTTATTTGATAATTGAAATTCAGTCCTTGTCTTGGAAAAAAAAACATGAAATTTTATGAAATAAAAAGAGTCCCCCTCCCTAGTAAATTATGTTCCGGCTCTTCTTCAATGGATGAAAAGAGCTTCGGAAAGAGAGCCTGGCAAAAGTCTTTAGTTCTGAAACTATTTAAGAAAATACTAAAATAATTTTTGATGTATAGCTAACACGAAGAAAAGATTATATGAAAAAAAAACTGGAAACTTCAACATCATTACTTTGGAGCAGGATTATAAAAAACGTAAAACCTAAGTCCCTGGTGCATTGTATACCACGTCGTGAGTTCATGACTCACGACAAGATATTGAATGTTCTATCGATATTCCCACTGTTTGGAATCGTGATGCATTTGATAATGAATATGCTTTCTCTTTACAGAAGTTTCATATCAGTCCATGAAATCCTCTCTAATTAAAAATGTATGTTTTTGTGTCTAGAAAAGTACGAGGCATTGAGAGCAAAGGATGTTGCTTTAGATTCGGTTTCTAATAAAGTCTGTCATATTAGTTAGGAATTAATGTCTTAGAAAATTACGATCAATTAAGTGCAATTATTTTTTATCAATAAAAACAATGGATTTTCTTTTTAAAAATTCAAAAACTTCGTCACTAAAAGTTAAGACTTCGATATCAAAATCGCTAAGCTGAAAAGTCCTATAAGTACCTCAATTAATTAAAGAAGACCTTTTTAAAAACTTTGATAATGGAAAGGAGAGTAAAAGCAATTTCTTATTGCTAAATCAGAAGTGTTTGAAATGTGCGCCCTTTATAATATATGGTAGAAAAATGAAATATGCAAATAATGATGCTATTGGTTGAAAACAAAATCATTAAAATAAAAGATACTTTTCCGTTAGTCAGCGCTAGCGAAAAATCGCCAAATAATGTAGAATTCTGCCAAATTTCTTTGGAGATTTTACACTTGAGCCTGACACTTAATGGAAAAGTATCAAAGAAATATATAATTTAAATAAAATAATGTGATTGTATGCAAATAAAAAAGTTTGAACTTCGTTTTTAAGTGTTGGATAATGAAACATGTTACCGTGACATTTTTTAAATGCTTTTTTTATTTCTCATTAAAGCCAAAATGATCGAATTCAAAGGAGGAAAAGATTTCTCTAAATAAGTAGATTATCAAACAATAATTGTCAAATCACTTAAGTCCAAGATCAGAGGCATTACTTTCGAAAATTTCTATCGTGAATTTCTCTCTGATTCATTAAATGTTTCCACTCTCAATTTCTTATTCTTATATTGGCCGGGACTGCTGTGATGAAGTTTCTGCAATATTTTTTAGAAATGATGTTCTTTTTCCAAGCAAAATTACTCAGTTCTCTGAATAAAGTCTTTTGTGAAGGCTATTTTTCTTCATAAGTACTTTGTTGAAGTAGAATATTTCTGTTTATTTCACAAGGAAACTTTATTACGATTCCTTTTCATTTTTATCTGCGTTTAGTTAAGACATAAGTAACAAGTCTGATTTTTCCATCTTCAGAAATGTGAGTTGTTTACTATTAATCATTTTATATGTTTGAATGAAGACATAAATGGTTAAATAACAAAAGTGCTCAGCTGCTTACCTCTTGGAAAGAAAATTTAAAGAACAATTTTATATAAACATATTTGTTTTCATTCTTGATCACGTCATAAAGCAATAATTTTAAAACAAGCAGTAACTCCAAGTTAGATTCTTGAAATTGGTTCATTAAAACAAGAACAGATTCTAAAGGTAAGTAATATTTAATTTTACTCCTTCATCCCATTTCTTTTTAATTTTAAAATACATTATGATGCAATTAATTAATGTCAAACTTAAAAATGTTTTAAGATTCATTCCTATAAACTTTTTACAGTAATTATGAATCCTTATAGTTGCCTCAAATTTTAGTAAGACAAAATATAAACTTCTCTAGTTATAATGACGAGAAACCATATCAAAAATGGTATTATGGAGGCTTATTTATTGTGACAACAAGAGCACATTTACTTGACAAGGATCATAATTTAAAAACTATAAACAAAAACTTTTTTTACCTGTTTTTTTTAGCTTTACAATCTCATAAAAAAAATTCTGTAAAATTGGCCTACCCAAATTTAGACACATACCTGCCATTTATAAATTACTTCTTAAAGTTAAACCTGCCAAATAGAGATATAATTTTTTCTAGTTTCATATTAATACAATGTAAAATTTTTCTTGCAGCAATTTTATTAGGAAAAATATTAAAAGAACTGTTATATATGCAACAATACTATTTTAATTTCTATATGTACTTACCTTAAAAGTAAAATTGGAGCGAAAAGTTTTACTTTCCCTACAGAAAGCCAAGCATATTTAATTGACTTTTTTAATGTTTTACAAATATTATAAAATATAAAAAAGATTTAGTGACATTTCTTGACAATTAATTAAATATTAATTTTTTGACTAATTAAAAATATTTTAAATGGAGAGTAATTGTGGATTTATTTCATCATTATAGGCAAATTTTTTAGGAGGTCGTTCACTAAAATTATTAAAAAACTTCTTTAAAAAACACCAATAGAAAAACTTTCTTGAAATAGTAATAATACAGCTTCTTTGAGTATTTATTGTTGACTGGATTTATTGCAAATGTAGATCAAATTATCTTAAATATAATTGGTTTTTAATTTACATTTCATTTTGTTTTATACATTTCTGATATCTAAAATTGCTTTTGTGGAATTTTTTTAAGTAGAAGATAAATGAAATTTTAATTACATTTTTGTTACAAGAAAATTTTTCTTTCTAGATGGAGTCGACTTTGACAGTCGTTGAAAAACCTATTCCACGAAAAGAATCTCAAGAGCAAGAATACAAAACAAAGATAGTCTGGTTTAATGTAATATTTTTCATTTATTTGCATGCAGCCTCCTTATATGCAATTTATCTGGCATTCACGTTAGCCTCTAGGAAAACTGTTGCATTTGGTATGTACTTCATTTTGATGTAAGAAAAGCATATTCTGTTATTATATTAAAATTTTTTCTAGAAAGTTTCTTTGTATTAAGCATGTATTGTGTTCATGAAATTTTGTGCATCTAGATTGCTTTGAAATTTTTTCCACAAAAGGCTTTCTAAGCTAAACTGGGTTTTTTTATTAATAGGTAAAAAACTTTAAAAAAAGATCAGGTGCTCGAATTTTAGTTTTTTTGTAGTCTTTCTTCTGTATCTTTAAGTAGAGACTTTATTTGGTGCCACTATCTAAGTGGGTTATGAAAATGACATTAAACTATCTTATCAAAATATATATTACTGAGAATCTCTCTTTTACATTAAGGCTAAAAGATATACAAAAAATGCATTGCATTTTTAGCTACTATATCTTATTGATGTAGAAGAATTTTTTGATTTTTCAAGATTTTTCAAATCAAATGCTAGATTTATCTACTAATAAATATCTTGAGTGTATAACTTTTACGTGTATTTTTCAATCATTTATTTCTTTTAACTCATTTAATGTACAAAGAATATGAACATGTCAGTATCTGAAATTTTTTGAATTTATGGAAATTGACTGTTGGTGTGTGCATATAAAAACTATAATATCACCAGATCTGTACGATAATGTAAACAAAATCATGATCTGCAATTTAGATGATTATTATATTATTAGTTAAGTTCAGGGTCTGTATTGTATAAATTTTTTATGCTTACACGATTTCCAAAATGGCATATTACATGAAGGATAGGAATTTTAATATCACAGTTGTTTTTTTTTTGTACAAAAATGCAGAAAATCAATAATATTTATTTATTTTTACTTGCTTAAAGGTTTTTTTTTTTGCTTTTTTGTATACGAAGCAGAAGGCTGCTCTGCTCTCCATCTGATCATGAAATCGACAATTCGAAAACGCTTTAAACTATATGAGTGAAATTTGATAAGTAGTTTTGATATTAAATTAATAGATTTTCAAAGCATTTTAAAACAAATTATTCACAGGAAAACGAAAATGCTGATGCTGCTTTAATTTAACCAAATTAATTTCATATGTATGTTCTTCTATATGCTGAAATGCCGTCATTAATTCGAAAAAATATTTTCAAAACTGACAAAATTAATGTCATCTAAAGAAGGAACATAGGGGTCACTGCAATTAAGGAGTTGAGTCATGGGATTCGAGAAAATATACTGTACGATGTAAAACCTTTAGTTATATCATGGATGTCTTTTCTGAACCTCTGATACGATGCCATATTAGATCGATTAAGAATTATTTATTCAAGATTTGCTCATAAAAATGTACTTTTCTCAAAAATTTGTAATCGTTATCGAAACAATTTATCTAGAAGACATGTTTTAATAAACTGTTCTGCCCTAGCTTCAATGAGACTTTAAAGTTTTAGTTCCGACATTTGTGATTTATCCTTTTTAATTGAAAAAAATCCACATATCTATTGTCATATCTGTTTTTTTGAATAGAAATTTATTTTTTATATGCTATCAGTTCTTAATTGATAATATATATTTAGCTCCCACCATTTATAATTTCATTCTTTTCAAACGTGTTTTAATATTTTATCCCGCACTAATTTTAAAACATCGCTCACTTTATCCTACAAAAGGACGCTGCTCGAAATTAATACCCGTCGAAATCAATTAGCAAAATAATTTTATAGTTAATATAAATTATTATGTAGTTTTATTTTAAGTATTATCTTGAATAAACATTCGGTTCAATAGGAATATTTATTATCCTTTTATAATTTTATTGTAGCTTCAAATATCATGCTGGTTAATATGAAATGGAAATTTGCAACAGAGATTGATCTTCACCGGTGTGTTTCCATCATTTTTCATTGATCAAATTGGCGATGCCCATCCTAAAAAATCGATAACTTATCTTAAAGATGCTTTGTTAATTTAAATAAACCGGATCAAACCAAGTAGAATATGACAAAAGATATAGTCGAATAACACAGGGCTAAAAATTTCACGAAAAATAACGTACCAAAATCTACATCTGGTTACGTTTGAACTGTTTTATTTGGCAGATTCCAATGAGTGCAGTGTTTTTTTTATTCTATAGTAATTTTGGTTTTAATTACTTAAACTTTGGTAGGCATATTTTTCTTGCTAAGAAAAGAAAATACGTTAGATAATTTTTCCTTATGTATTTATCTTATTTTTTAATTACAGCCTTCATCTATGCAAGTTTAGGAGCACTGGGTGTTACAGCAGGGGTGCACAGACTTTGGTCTCACAGATCATACAAAGCAAAGTGGCCTTTAAGAGTTTTACTATGTTGCTTCGCTAGTATTGCAGCACAGGTAAATTATTGAAATTTGTAGTCATTTAAAATTTTACAGGAGGGTTGTAATTACATATCTCCTTTAAACAGCATCTTACAACGCAAACGGATGACCAGATTACAGCGAAACTTAGTATATAGACTGTACACAAGATGAGTTTACAAAATTTCGAAAAAATAAAATTAGTTCTAAAATTTCTGCCAGATGAACCCTTTTCGGAAAAATATTATATGTAACACAATAAACGACCAAAACGGAACACAGAAGTGAGATTAAAATTTATTGGTCACTTTCTGATTGTCTTTTCATCAGACCATATTAAGTAAAGGCAAGGAAAAAATAACAGTACGTTGTTTGAGAGTGGGGAAACAATTCAGTTTGCAGAAATAAGAACAGATTAGGGAGGTATTGCACAAAAGGAGGAGCTGTTAATCGTGTCCAGGACGATGCAGGGAAAGGTGCTCCGTGTGATAACTTTCAGTCATTTGCAAAATTTCAAGTCGATGGATAATGTGTTCAACAGCAGATGGTAACTTATCAATTGTGATACTTTACACTTACAGCGTTAAGGAGTACTTCAACGTCACAACACCTGCACGATACACCAGATTTTTTAAATGACCCCATAACCAGAAATCGCAGAGACATAAAATATAACAACGTCTGCAAGAGTTTCATAGCCTAACCTGTTTTCCAGAAAGTTTCCTCAAGTAAGTAAATCTCGATTCGCAAACATGCACATCTCGATAACTTTTTAGAATCCTTTAATAGACAGCTTTTTCCTGTTTTATGTTTTATTGCTCATAATTCTTGTCCTGTGTTGTTAATATTTTTTCTGTAGCTTTCCGTTTTGGTCGTTTATTGTGTTAATGTTTTTCTGCAAAAAGTGTCCTCTAGTGGAAATTTTGGAACTATTTTTTTTCCTTCAAAATTCCGTGAGTTCATATTGTGATGGTCTATATACCAAATTTCCGTTCTCCAATTTATCCGTTCACCTGTTTATGTTGTAGGATGCTGCTTATGGGTGGGGTTTAATTATAACCATCCTGCACATCGAAGGTTTTAATGCGATGCACATCATGAATTGATTCTCTTTTAGAATGACATATACGAATGGTGCAGAGATCATAGAGTGCATCACAAATTTTCTGATACCAATGCAGATCCACATAATATAAAACGCGGATTTTTCTTCGCCCACGTAGGGTGGCTACTGTGCAGAAAGCATCCTGATGTGGCAAAGAAAGGGAAATCTGTAATTCTTGGAGATTTGCTTGCTGACCCAATCGTTCGATTTCACAGAAGGTAAGTATTTGTGCCCTCTATCCCCTGCTGAAAGTATTATTTATACTTGCAATGGATTAAGGTTTAAATATCTGTTTTGGCAGCACCTTACTTTGGTGCACATTACGGCAATAAAGTATTTTTGATTAACGGAAAGTTATAGATCTCCGATTAATATCCTTAGCTGAGGATTGTTGCTACACTTTTTGAACTTAATCGCATTTTTCTCAGAAAAAGTAAATAATATAAATGTTGCAAATTTCTCAATTCTATTTATTATTAAAACAAGGTATGTGCGTTTATTCACCGGTGCTTGATGTTCAACTACTGGATTTTAAATAGGAATTAAGAAACGAAGGTGTTAAAATCTAAAAGGGACAATTGAAGTTATATTTTGTTATATTCCCTGGGAAAATACATCGGGGGAAATATTAAAGATTAGTTTTCTTCCTTTTTTTACTATCCCTCATTATAATAAGTTAATATTTATTACAATGAAATCGAAAAAAAACTGCTAATAAAACACCTAAGAGTTCCAACCTTTAACTAAACTATAATATTTTATTTATTGCATGTTGACAGCTTGCTTTCCTATTCAAACTTGTATGATATAATTCAAATAGAAAGCTAAATTTATCTCGTCTGTTTGAAACATGTCCACAAACCGAAATCGCATAGTTTTGATTACATTAATGTTCAACTGAAAACAATAATACGAAAAAGAATTTATTAAATTTCAGTCAGATTAAAATTAGATTCTTTTCATGAGAAATCTGTTACAAATGTGATCGTAATCTCTTCTTTCTTCAAGAATAATTTTAATTCGAAAAGTTCTTCAAAAAATTTAACATTCAATGCTCTTGCAGTTTAAATAAAATATCTCTTTCCAAACATTTTTCAGCAATTGAGACACTTTACCATTTCCCGAATTTTAGGCATTTTTACGAAATGTTCATAAATAAAACATGCTCATAAAAATATACAGATTCCTGTAGCTCTGACATGGATCAATACATTCATTTTTCAGAAAATATCAAGTCATTCAATGATATTTTAAATGTACTTCTCTATTCATTGAAATAAGAATTTGTATTTGGTGAATAATTCATCGAACGTTTTGAATACAAAGGGTTGATTTTTTTTGCACTCAAATCAAGTTTTAAAATTGAAACAGAACAGACGATTTTTCGAAACATTATAGGAAGAATTAATAGCTTGTATTAAAAATTGAATTTGAGATTTTTTTCACTCAATCATGAATTATTTGAAGAAAACCTTTTAGAAACTTCTAAAAGTATATAAATTTGATTAAAAGTGTAAACTTAAGGAAATACTTTAATCTAGGATTATTTTGCAGGTTCTACGTTCCGATGGCACTTTTCTTTTGCTACATCTTACCAACTACGATACCCGTCTGGTACTGGGGGGAATCTAAGTGGAATTCCTTCTTCATTGCTGGTGCGGCGAGATACTGTTACAATTTGAATATCACTTTTCTGGTGAATAGCGCAGCTCACACGTTCGGCAACCAACCTTACAATAAGTACGTCATGGCCAGAGAAAACGCTTTCGTTTCTTTCTTGGTGCACGGAGAAGGCTGGCACAACTACCACCATGCCTTCCCCTGGGACTATTCTACTAGCGAACTGGGATACTCGTTGAATCTTACCAAATTGTTCATTGATTTCATGGCATGGATTGGACAAGCTTATGATTTAAAATCGGCTTATCCTCAGATGATCGAGAATAGGAAGATAAAGACTGGCGATGGCACGAGAATGAAGCTTGCGGGCAAATACAAAGAACTATCTTTCTGTGTACAATCTTGAGTTGCATGTAATAACTTTGAATGTAATAATGAATGAAATGTTCGCATGTAATAATTGTTTTTCTTCATTCTACTACAAAAAATTATCCCTAGAGTGCCAAAATTTAAATTTAATCTTAAATCAATTTAGCATGGTGAATGGATGTAATTTATATTTAAAAAAATCTACTATTCCTTAATATTTACTTTAAATACTATAAATTATGTTTGTTTATAAAAAATAACATTTACTATTACATGCTATTTATTTTAATTTGTATGAATTATGTTTGTTTGCAAAAATAAAAATAAATGTCTATTGCATTTCCATATAAATTCCATTTTCATGACATCATAATCCTATCATATACAAACACATGGGCAATTTGATTTTAAAAACACAAATAACTATTTTCTAAATAAGAAACATTATTTTAAAATGTTAGTCTAAAAGGTTTTGAGAAAAATGTATAAAACTTCTTTCAAAAGAATATAAAAACAGAAACTTTATACAAATACCAATGAAATAAATTTAAAAAAAATCTAAATATATTTGAATAAAAACAAGATTTAAAAAATCATACATTGTTTTAAGTTTGATATAGGTCTATGTTTTGATGAGACGATTTGTTGTTAACGGCTAAAAGATAAAGTTGAAAAATTATTTAGAACTGTGAATCTCTCAAATTACTTTTTAAATGATAGATTTGTTATGCTAATTTAAAACCATTGTTGTAAAAGAAAGCAATTCCATAATACAACAAGAAATATTTACTCCATGATAATGACTAAGTAAATAATAGTTAAAAAATAACATAAACAGTTTTGAAAAGTTAGTACTTGTATTTTCATTGACGTATTGAAGCAGTTGGCGCTTGTATTTTTATTAAAGTATACTTGCACATGATATTTTCCTCATTTTGTTCCGGTCTTCCTATTATAATTTGCAATTTCGAACAGAAAGTAATGTAAATTACTCCATGTATGGGTATTACATATATTTGTAATAGAAAATACTGATGTACATACATTGTTCCTATTTCAATAAAATCATTTAAGATGAATATGAAGCAAGTAATAAAAAAAATATTGTTTTTTCTGAGTTACATTCTTTTGTTACTCCAGACGAAATGCAGAGCACTCCATAAATTTCAAAAACTTCTGAAAATCATTAAAATCCTTAACACTAGAAGAAATTACAGTTTGAGGGAATATATTTGAAATACCTGAAGTGTTTTCCTTATTGAAAACAAATATTCAAAAAATGACCGGTATATGACGCACACACATGAAAACCAAAATGATGTATGCTAATCAGGATAACTAGAAAACAAAAGACTGTAAATGTAACTATCACTCGATGCCAGAAGCAATCATTACGAATCGAGTATTAGTGGTTAAAAGTCTTCATATGAGAGTTGGATACACATCCATAGTGTTGCAAAAAATGTTACACATGAAGAAAATCAAGGCGTATAAAACTTTATTTCATTTAATGGATACTAAATATAGAACACTTTTGGAGAAACAGGGAATTTGAAGGATTATTCGTAAGATGTCAGATCATCCATCAATGTTTAAAACGTGGACTATATATACTGCCATGGGGAATTTGGCAACCGAAAAATCAAGGAGAAGTAGCAATTCAACCGGCATTTTACAAAAATATTGCCTGCACTTGCACAAAGGGAACTTCACTCACAATGATTGCTAAGCACCATGTGTACAGATGAAGACCATTTTTCAATGTTTGGTCAGCGTCAATACATAAAGTCTTATGTGAGTGGCATAAAACCATCGTGAATAGACGACCAAATCACTATCTTCTCTGCCTGCGATTATTCGTTGTGGTTTCACCGTATCCTTCATTCAGAAACTTTTCTTTTTGAATAGTATCGGCCCGTATATGGTTTAAGAATCTCTTCCATCATTGCAGGGAGCTATCTTACGCTTTTTCAAGACCACTTTAAGCTAGTTTTGTAACAAACACGTGTGTTCCTGTCACCTCCTTCATGCAGGATGGTGTCCCATCTCATGTTGTTTGTTCTTTCAACACATTCTTCTTAGATTCATTAAGTATGGATCGAGAGATTAGAGGACTTTTTAGGTGTACCTCAAGATCATTAGATCTAACTTCTTGTCACGCGGAATCTTAACGTCTCGTGTCTACCAAAATTCTTTTTGCACTATGTTAAAACTGAAAGATACATTCATTGGGCCTTTGGTGAATGCCGATGTTGAAATTTTACATTCATTTGTAAAGATTTCTTTCATTTTATATACATTGTCCTCTCTTTCTTGAAAATTTGTGGTTATTAAGCACCTTTGTGTTGGACATTTTGTGCTTTAAAATAAAATAACCTGTGTTAAGTTATTGTTCTCTGCTTTCATGTATTGAATATACATTTTCAATTTGGTATATGAATTTAATTTATAGATTAATTTTTAATCATTTTAAAGTGGAAAAATCCCAAAGTATCTCTAAATATATTTCTACAAACTACTATTTTTTCGAGCATTACTTTTTCATTAAAATTTTCAGGAGTTTGATTGAATTCATGGCGCATTCTGTTGATATTCTCATGCACAATAAAAGATAAAATATCCACAAATATTACTTTTTATGACTCTGATGGTCAGAAGATTCTAATGTTCTGAGCGATTGTCAATATTTCACATATGTTACTTTAATTAGTTTTTGTAACACCATTCAGGTTCCTACGGGGAAAAATGTAAGTTCATTACTATCCCAAGTATCTGGTTCTTGAGTATCCTACTTTCGTACTATCCGGCCTAGTTTTATTTTATTGAAATTAAATGAGGAAAGCAAGACGTCTATTAAGTCATCTACTATAGACTTTACAAAAATCTAAAATATGACTTATACATGTATATCTCATAAGATAAAAGTCAAATATCTTATGAGATATACATGTATAAGGTTCAAAGAAACAAACAAAAGGACAATCAGTTTGATATATACAGGTTATGAAGTTAAGAAAATAAGCGATTTTAAGTAATCAATGTTTATCTTTTCAGAATAAAACACTTCAATATGTTGGTTATATATATTTTGTAAATGACCTTTTTTAAATATATTGTTTAATGAATATTAATTAATTGTTCAAAAATTATCTAAAAGTTATAAAGATGCACTTAGAATGTTATTAACGAATATGTTCGTTAATAACATTCGGAAAATAAACAATTTCTATATGATATTTAGTGTAATATCTTATAATTTTAAATGGCTCTTACGATTTGGATCAAATTTTATGTTTAGATAAAGTTTTGCCTTTTAAGTTCCTCTATATAGGTGTCTTTCCGGAAAAAAATCACCAAATTACATGAATATCCACAAAAAACATTTTTTAAATAACTAACCATTAGCTATCCATTTTCTATCTACCCTCATTCTGACTATATACCATCCCGGACAAAGTAAAGGAGTATAGTAAAGCTAAGTGTTAAGTTTAAAAATAAAAGAAGTGATATTTAAACAATAATATAGCAAGTGGATTCCTATAATATGTTAATCTAAGTGCATCTGTGACTTTTTTTATTAAAATGACCAGTTGATATGTAGGTAAGATTAAAAAATATTCATTTGTAAACAATATGCGAGTCGCACCTAAATTTTTTCTCCAAAGAAACGCAATATTACAATAATTGCCGATTGTTGTCTTGGTCTTCCAGATATTATCCAAACTTCACTACCCAAAGCAGTTTCCTTCTAAATTTTTTTATAAGGGAAAATGTATAAAAATAGAACATTATCATTCTTTTTAAATTTTCTTTTTACATTTTTTAAAAAACTAATTACATTAAAATTTTATACATCATAATATTAATAACACATATATATGCACAAGTAAGTTGAGTATTTATATGCTTACAGATTTACGCCAGTTAATTAAGATTAAATTTGGATTCACATTTATTTTCTAATTCTAAATAATAGCTAAAATTTTCTAATTCTAAATAATTTGTGAATTTTAAATTGCTTAAAAGAATATGAGATTAGGAAACAAAGTCCACTAAATCAATCAGACTCTCTACTACTATACTGCAAATCAATATCAGATTTTTAAACACATGTTGCTAATTGTTCAGCTTTCTCAAGATAATTCTGGAAGTTGCCCCTAGATAGAGTTACAAGAAACGAGGAACTGCTTTAAAAATGTTTTATTCTTTAATTACTTTAGTTTATTTTTAGTTTTAATCAATTCAATAATTCCTTATGTATTTTTTTCTTGTAAATCTTCATGTTTTAGTTGGTTACTTTTATTCTTTAAAATTATATTCTATTCAGCAGTTGAATGCGTAGTACTCATATTGTATATATGAGATGCTGTTGTGAAGTGATTACGTGTCATTTGGGAATAAAGTCAAGTTTTGTTGGATTGAGGTAATGATTCTTATGTGTGTTTTCTGGTGGGTTTTTTTTCTTATATGTCTAGCACTAAAGGGTATACAGTCCACTCTTTATAGCCGAATCTGTGAGGTCATTCTCCATATTTGGTTCGTCGAGCCGGAGAGATAATTAAGAAATATATTCTGAAATTATTAAAAATTGAATATTTGTTGCTTAATGGAAGTTGTTGCTAAAAATTTTAAAACGTTTAATTTTGAATTTGTTATCAAATATGGCGACAAAAATAGATAAATTAAAATCAAACGAGCTATTCTTAGGTGCGCAGTGACTAAACTTGAAAATAAAGCTACTAGAATTTTGGAAACTGATCCGTTAGATATTCAAGAATTAAAAATTTCTAAAATTCAATTAATAGAGAAACAAAATCAATTAAAAGAAATAGATAATCAAATTGATGAAGTTATTACTGATTTGGAAGAGTTAGGGAAATAAGTTGAAGATAGCGAGAGATATTTGGAAAAATTCATTAGAATAAGTTATCAAATAGATGCGAAATTAGAATTTTCGTTATCTGAGAATAGTAAGAGGCATGTAAATGCTAGTAATAGTGAGTCTATGTTAATGTCAAAACAAAGTGTAAATCTTCCCAAATTTGATTTACCCAATTTTAGTGGTGCTTTGGAAAATTGGATCAGTTTTAAACAGATATTTGTAACCACTATTCATGAAAATTCGGAACTTTCCGATTTACAAAATCTTTAGTATTTAAAATCATGTGTTGTTAGCACAGCAAGTAAGCTCATAAAGGGGTTTCCAATAACAGAAGCCAGTTATAAAGAGGCTTGGGGAACATTAATTTCGAGATTCGATAATAAAAAGAATCTAGCATATGCTCAGTTAAATAAGTTCTTTAATACCAAACCTTTGAAGCCTAATTGCAGAAAATCAATTCTTGATTTATTAGATAATTGCAATGAAGCTATACGTAGCTTAAAGTGTTTAGACTTTGAATTTAATTATTTTGTTGATTTAATTCTTGTATACAATGTTCAATCCAAATTAGATGATAATTTAAAACGGCAATGGGAATTATCCTTAGATAATGATTCGTTTCCCACATATGAGAAATTTATTTAATTTCTTGAAAAACAAGCAAGAAGCTTGCAAGATGTATCAGATAATTTTTCTAAAAGTGAAAATAAACAAAGGGTAGGGCTTAAAAAAATCTGTAGTTAATCCAGTTATCACCAACTCTGAAGTTAAGTCGCATAATTCGATTTGCCCTGTATGTGTGGAATTGCATGCTTTTTTGAAGTGTCCACAATTCCTGAAAAG
>JAOUZG010017314.1:17399-28257 GCA_026289955.1 Argiope argentata
ATATATATATATATATATATATATATATATATATATATATATATATAATTACTATACATATTATATATAATAATAGAGAGAGGGGGGAGGTATAGAAAACGATAGAAAAGTCTCGTGATTGTTTCAAACCGGTTTAAACTAGTTAATGATTTAAATTAATTAAGGCAAATAATAATAAAAAAATTTCTCATATGATAACTTGAGATTTAAGATAGTAGATTTCCTGCCCCCCACCTTTTGCCGGAGTTATTGTTTCCAGACGTTTACTTTTCTAAATATTATGAGGAGGAAGACAAAAGCCAATCCACATAAGAGTTGATAGAAAACAATTCGGTTATAGTGTAACATTGCCAACACAACTGATATAAGGTTTTAGAGCTAAGGATATAATTTTAGTTAAAATTAACATATATATACGCCATTTCCAATAATCATGATTTCTTTTTAGATGCAATCATATATTTTTTATTTCCACTAATTACAAATAAGTAGTATAGGAATTCCAATTAGGCAGGGTTGCTTATCCGATAGTGAGCCGTAATTCATGAATTAAAGAACTATCTTTCCCTATTTGCTTCCTAAATAAGTTTGTAAGAACGAATACTCTATTATTTGTAAAATATCATAACATTATTATTTCATTAAATAAGAATGGTTAAATTGTTATAAATTTCATTGTTTTCGTTTTACTATTAGAGCATTTTTAAGCACTCTAAATTTTTTTCAATATTTAGAACAAATATGGGTATCGTGTAATCTGAATGTATATTAGATAAATAAATACAAATAACTTTTTAATGAAGTTATTAAAATAAATAGTTAACGGAAAATAGAACATGAATTTATTAGAAAAGCTTTGGGATATAGAACTAATTTGACAGGATAATTAAAAGAAGAGTCTCAAAGTGTACTTTGTCTACAACCTCAAAATTCCTCAATCCTCTACTGACCACAGGAAGTTTAAATCTTCTTTTTTATATATTCTCCTTTCACTTTATTTGTTTATTTCAACAAAGCAAAAAGAAAAGAACAGAAACACATTCGAAATTCTTGTAAAAAACTGATGATTATACGAATTTTAATTTAGTTTTTTAACCCCCATGTTAAAGTAACTTTCGGGTATTTACGACGAACCTCATAATTTTGAACCGCTGTCAGATGCCAATGTTGGCATCTTACATTCCAAGCTTCAACATCACGTCAGTGGAAAGACATTTGGCCTCGATGGATTTCATGTATCCCATATCCTTCTAACAAAAATATTCTTCGATGGAATCAGGTATCGAACCTCTAACCCTCGAATTCCGAAGATGGAACTTCACTACTGCCTA
This sequence comes from Argiope argentata, assembly GCA_026289955.1. Classification (NCBI taxonomy): domain Eukaryota; kingdom Metazoa; phylum Arthropoda; class Arachnida; order Araneae; family Araneidae; genus Argiope; species Argiope argentata. Next base: position 18,731 of record JAOUZG010017314.1, read on the forward strand.
CATATGAATTTTAAACTAAAGAGATTATTAGCTGGACAATAATTCTTAAAGCTATTTACATATCACTTGCAACTTAAAGATGCCAGTTTTTTATATAATGCCCTTTTTATCCCCTTCTTTTCAACACTGCAGAAAGGATAATTGGAACAAAGCACTACCCTTCATCCCTCGTCTCATAATTCATCTTGAAAAAGAGAATTAAATGCTTATGCATTTTACCCTTCCTTTCTCATTTGGGTATGCTGTTTCTATTTCCTCAATCATTATGTCACTTTCTCTATATCTGGGCTATTTTTTAAATTCTAAATGCATAATTTTAACGTTACAAAACGGATCGATACGGAAAAAAGCATGCAGTACTTGTTTAAAAGTCACAATTAACCCGATTCTTATTCGAATAAAACACTACCCTACACCCCTCGTCTCATAATTCCCCTTAGAAAAGAGAATTAAACACTCATATATTTTACCCTTCCCTCCCCTACTACCAGGCACTTGTGAATGCTATCTCTATTTCCTCAATCATTGTGTCACTTTCTTCGTATCTGGGCTATTTTTAAATTCTAAATACATAATTTTTACTTTACAAAACGTGTCGATACGGAGAAATGCACGCAATATTTGTTTAAAAGTCAGTATTAAACCGATTCCTTTCGAATAAAGCACTAGCCTACACCCCTCGTCTCATAATTCCCTTTGGAAAAGAGAATTAAACAATCATATATTTTACCCTTCCCTCCCCTACTACCAGGCACTTGTGAATGCTATCTCTATTTCCTCAATCATTGTGTCAATTTCTTCGTATCTGGGCTATTTTTAAATTCTAAATACATAATTTTTACTTTACAAAACGTGTCGATACGGAGAAATGCACGCAATATTTGTTTAAAAATCAGTATTAAACCGATTCCTTTCGAAAAAAGCACTACCCTACACCCCTCGTCTCATAATTCCCTTTGGAAAAGAGAATTAAACACTCATATATTTTACCCTTCCCTCCCCTACTATCAGACACTTGAGTATGCTATCTCTATTTCCTCAATCATTATTTCATTTTCTCCGTATCGTGGCTATTTTTAAATTCTAAATACATTATTTTTACTTTACAAAACGTGTCGATACGAAGGAAAAAATGTATTACTGTTCTAAAGATAAGAAATAAACAGAACAATTTGAAAGTTTGTGCACTTAAAAGATGTACCGTTAAAAAAAATATGCTCTTTTTTCTCGCTAGTGAATTTTTCTCTGAGTCAACCAGATAGTTATATATATATTATATGAATATGAAAAAAACAAATTTTCGTTCTCTGTGAAAACATTTGCCTTCGCTAATTAAAAATAACAGCGAATAAATCTTCATTCTCTTTATTATTTTTACGTTAAAATAATAGTTGTGTTGGCAGGGTGACATTTCTTGGAATTCAGACTAAATTATTCGCTGAAAGTAGGTTCCTTTTTTTATGAGAGGAATTTTTAGCTCCATATAATAAAAACTCCATATAATATTTAAATTGCTTTTTAGAAGATCTATACTCTCCTTTCGAAATTGCAGTATACTTGCTTATATAACATTACTCGTTGTTATATTTAATCTCATCATATAGTGAAAAGAATTTAATATTCATTTTGGAATCTTATCCCTTTGACGAAATGCATTAAAAAATTATTATCTTTCCTTAATTAGGGTATGAAAAGCATATGCCAAATTTCATTTAATCAGATCGTTCTACTTATGCCAACATATGTAAAAATTGACAGGATGATATAAATTCCACCCATTGACGAATATGGTCTAAATTAGGAATTCGAATTCTTCTAATCACATGCCAAATTTCCTTTTATTGGGTAGAATAATCATACAAATATAGTGTAACAAATTTCAAACAAACTTTAATATAAATCTACGGTTCTGGAGTAATGGCAAATTTTATTTTTCTATATTGCTACGATTTTCAATTATTATGTTCACGTCAGCTCGACACTCATAATACAAAAGTACCTTTCTTTCATTTTTTCCCCTTGTTTTCGCATGTATGAACATGGTAATTAAAAAATTATATTTATAAACATGGTAATTAAAAAATTATATTTATAAACATGGTTATTAAAAATTATATTTATAAGCATGGTAATTAAAAAATTATATTTATAAACATGGTAATTAAAAAAATACATGTATGTGCATGATATTTTTTAAAAAATTGTGAACATGGTAATTTAAAAAAAAATGCTTGTTCGAGCTAGATAATTTGAAAAAATTGCATGTATGAGCAAGGTAATTTGAAAAAAAAAATGCATGTATTAACAAGGTAATTGAAAAAATTGCATGCATGAATACGGTAATTAAGAAATTGTAAACATGGTAGTTTAAAAAAATTGTATGCTTAAATATAGTGATTTAAAAATTGGATATGAACTTGGTGATAAAGAATGGTTTGTATGAACATGGTAATTAAAAAAAATATCAATGGTGCACGGATAGAAAAATGGAGGTCATTTAATCAAATCTAGTATATGTATTGATCCAAATTTCATTCACAGATTTCTTAATTTACAAAATAAATAAGTTAAGTAAATAAAAGATCGAAAGTCTTCAGTTCAATATCTTATATGCAAAGCATTGAGAATGTTGATGAATGGTCAAGGGAGCAAAATGCAGGTTACTAAAAGACTTTTCATTTGTGAATTTCATTTCATGTGCTTATTATTTCTGTTTGTTTGTTTTTTATCATGCTTACATTAAATTTGGCAGAATCCATTTCTTGTGCAAACTTTGCAATTATCAGTTTATTATTCGTATCTTGTCATCCACAGATAGATATGAGACTCGAATTAATCTATTATCTTAATTTTAACAAAATGAAATTTATTTTATCGTAATCCTATGCTATGTGTTCCGGGTTCATGAAAGGCTAAAAAATAAGGATCCATCATTGAGTGAAGATCCATTCATTAAAAATGGAGATACATCTGAACTTCAGACGATTAAAATACTTTCCATACTTCCCATGATAGAGACCGAAAACGGATTCGAATATCGAGAAATACGTCTATGCTCCTTTACAACCTAAGATACCAAACGATAATTTATCTTCTTTCATGATGTTCAGGAACACGGTTTAAGTAATAGTTTTACCATGACGCTTCGAAAAAGAATGGTTTTAGGGTGGCGCACGTCGTTCAAAGAACGGTCGATTAAATTTTAGAGTTATGGCTACCCATTTTTCTAGAGCACTCTCTGCTTTTCCGTGAATACATCGATCCCATACTGTTGCTTAGTGGAAAACATTACTGTCTTTTAAAACAAATGTATTTTCTGTTGGATATTTACGAGATTCCCTAATGTTTATGCATGCGTAAATGTTCGTAGATTCAATAAAATAAAAGGGGAATTATAACCTTTTATATTTTGATACGGCATTGAACAAGTATGTAAAATGCGTATGATGTAGAATGCATCATTACTACAAAATGATGCAACAAGAATTTTACTAAGCAGTATTAGGAATTTAAAATTATTTGATTTTCTAATTGCATATATGGTTAGGGAATGCTGTTTAAGATTTGGCATTGATATATTTAAAATAGTTAAGAAAGCCAAAGAATCGATCGCAAAGATTGTACTGATTCCGCCATTTTTTTGTCTTAAAAGCTCAGGATCTTTAGATAAAGAATGAAGATGACCTGTTTATCACAAACTCTCCTTCATTCTATTTCTTCTATTAATTCGCACTCTCCCTATATATATATATATATATATATATATATATAATATATATATATATATATATATATATATATAGTTACAAGCGTACAAACATCGCTGAAACTTGCCGAAGGGAGAGAGATTGGCGACGGCGTCGAAGAGCTTGGCACCAGCCGGGTAGGTTTGGCGAAAGGAATAATTTGGTAGCCGCTGGATCGCTCGCGGTGATTTCCGAAGCTTCGCGTCTCCCTCGCCTGGCTATATAAGGGGCGGGCTGTCGCAATCGGCAGTTCCTCTCGGAAGAGAAGCGTTTCGCTGGACTAGCGGATTACTTTTCTAGCTTGTTATTAGTGAGCTCTGTTTATGTTTGCTGTTAAAGTTGTGTTATCGAGCTCGCTGTGATTTACTGTTTGCTGTGCTATATGATAGCTGTTTTGCAGTTTGTGTTTATTATGCGTAAGACTTGCGTTTACGCTGTAAGTGACTGTTGACTGCTGGATTGTGATTATCTGAAGTTTTACTTTATCAAGTGTTCCTGTAAATACCTGTAAATAAATTTGTTTGTGCTGTCCTCAAGTAAAGTCCATTCAATCTGAACCCGCCATATATATATATATATATATATATATATAGTTCAAATTTTAGTCTTTAATAAAATACTTTTTATTCATCCATTCAAGTTCAAATGCATTCTCTTAAACTTGCATTTGAATGACACTTGATGTTAATACAGTTCTTTCAAATATTTATTCATTCATTAAATTTAATTAATTTGTTATACTTTAAGCAGAATTTTAGCAGTTTGTAATAAAATTCAACAGGCAGTAAATGAATCTCTAAAATGCAAGGAATTCAGTATTTTTCACGTCAAGGTGAAGAATGCAAGTTTCAATTCTTGCGAAAATCAATATTTTTTTGATAAATTATTTATGTTAATTACATTTATTTAATAAAAAATAACTGAAATAAAAATTTCTTTGCTACTCTAAGTGGGATTCCCCTTAATTTTTTTCTCTATTACTTGTTTTCTAGAGAAATATTAAAAACAGCAACTTCCCTGTGCATTCTCTACAAGTTAGTTGATAGTTTTCCAGCTCCAGTCACTGCGTCAATTTCGCCAATTTTTTTATCCGATGTGATGCTGCTGAAGAAGAAATAATTTTGGAGATATCGTTTGAAACTTGAAATAGTTTTATTTTTCAATTAGCTATAAAAAAAGCTAATCGCTTATCTTGTCGACAAATGAATGTCGCAATAATTTAATTGTAAAAGGCCAGGATAAAAAAATATATTTTATAAATGTAACATAACACTGGTAAAATAAAACTAATCCTTTAAAAAGGAGTCGATTAATATGTCAGTAGATTTAAAGATTTCACTAACAGCAGTTATTTACTTTTTTCTTTGATAAGCGAATTACTGCGACATTCACTTATCTTGTCGATAAAGGAATGTCGCAGTAATTTAATTGTGAAAGGAGAGGAGAAGAAAATATCTGCTATGAATTTAACTTAATAATGGACAAATAAAACTCTTTAATATAGAGTTGATTTACAAGATAACATGCCGGCTTGCTGGCACAGAGGTAGCGCGTCTTCCTGTGTTCTGGAAGTCCCGGGTTCGAGTCCCGGTTCGGGCATGGTTGTTATTCTGTGTGCTATCTGTGAGGTGTATGAATGTGCCCCCCCCTGTAAAAAGGGGTTGTACAAGCGAATGTGGTGAGTGTGTATCTAAGTCGTACTCTTGGCCCTAGTTGGCGCTACTCGAATACAAGAGACGCTTCATTTGGCTTAAATCTGCTGCTGGGCTCAGCAGCGGGCTTGTCCATGACAAGTGCCATTTGACACAACAACAAGATAACATTAAATGAAGATGGAAGACGCAGTTGCTTTTTGGTTTCTAACAGATAAAATTTTTGTGTAAAATTATCTATATGTTTTCAAGGATCTATTAGTACGGGAAGTCATTTATATTTATGAAATGAATACCTATGAATGATCTCGAAAAAATAAAAATTTACGGTAAAAAGAATAAAAATTTTAAAAGGAAACAAAAATAGTATTTTAGTTAAAAAATATTAGAATTCGAATTTTAAACGTTATTTTGTCACCCCTCATAACCGAAAATGTTTCAAAATTTATCGAACCTTTTATAAAAAAAAGGGTAAAAAAAATGGTATAGAAAATTTGAATAGCTCCCATGTTACCTTCTTGAAAAGGTAGTTTTCCTTTCTTTTGGCCGAAAATTCCTTTCATTTATCCGACCTATAATCTCGGGAACGGAAAAACTTCCAACAAAAATCGGTTTCCGAGGAAGGAAAAAAAAAGTATAAAACCCACCTTAGCCCCCATTACAAAAGAACGCGCCATTAAATACAAAACACACGAATTGAACATAAAAAAAAAGTTAGAGAAAGCCACTGAAGGCAGATAGAAAGCCTGGCTAAAAATAAAAAAAGGGAAGAAAAAAAGGGAAGAAATATGAAGGCGTGAAGGCAGATTATCCGTCATTATAACCAATAGCGCGAACACAATGGACGGTCTTAACTGACGGTACTGGACGACAAAACGCCGCATGGGTTCTTCATTCATCGGTCCACCCTTTTTGGAACATCTTTTGGAGCGTTCTCTTTGTTCCGATGCCCCCATGGGGAAGGTTAAAAAACTCAAGGCAGAGAAAAAAAAATCACTATTGGGCACTTTTCCAAAAGATTAATACATTGGCGATCTTTAGTTTTGTTTTACGTGAGATAGTTTACGGGAAATATTCTTTCCTGTTTTGTTATGGCCCATGAATGAACCATTTTAGAAGCCTTCCTTTTGTTCCTTTTTTTCATGCGTTGTTTTTATTTGTTTATTTACCGGAGTTCTTTTAGTTTTCTTGGAGATGGGAAAAGATCAAATGAAGTATCACTTCAGTTGGTGTGGAGTAGATTATGGTGGCGTCCTCGGAGTGAGAAGGCAAATGGGCGATAGGGGCTTTCCTTGTTTGTTTAAGGAGTCCCGATGGGTATGATAAAGTGTGGTAGATTTCGCTAAGTTTTCCAATATAATACAGAACCCTCGAGGATTTTAAAAATTATTTTTAACATTTTTCTTTAATAATATTTCACATTTGGAATTCGTTTTGGTAGAAAAATGGTCTTAGGGGAAACATATAGATTAAAAACAATTTTAATTTTAAAAAATGAAATCTAGTATCTTAAATTTTAAATTATCATGTGAGATCTTTCATATTTTGCAGTCTCCCAACATTTGAAAAAAAGCGATGATTTCTGACCTTCTCAAAATCAATCGAATTCTATTTTTTTTCCTTCAAAGTCTGTTTTGAGATAAATTAGTTTGAAATTACCACGTGACTACCAGATTACGCATGACTCTTTATTTAGAAAAACTATGGTTCCCCACTCCCCCCCATCTCGAAATAGTTCAAACTCTAAAACTTTTCCTCGATGCCACAAATGTTTTGCGAAAATTTGGTTGGAATGATCACGTGACTAAATGTATAGCACACTTGTCAACTTATAGAAAAACAATGGGTTTTTTCCCCCATCTAAAAATTGTTCCAGCTCCAAAACATTCCCCCCCTAACTTGAAAAAAAAATTTAAAAAAATTATATTTATTTTTATAATATCTTCCTCGCTATTTCGCTTTGATTTGCATTTTCTTCTTTGGGCTTCTTCGAGCAGTAATTTTTTTAGGATCTCTTTATTTTCTGCCTACGCATTTTGAAGCTTCAAAAACCTTAAACCTATGCATCATGTGAAAGCATAATAATAATTTTTAAAAAAATTGAGAAGGGTTGAACTGGGAAAAAATAAAAAGTAGGAGTTTTCTCTCCACAGATTTCTAACATATTTCCATACTAAAATATTTATATTTTTCCTAATATTGTGTAGATAATTTTGGCTGCATTTTTAATGTCTTTCTTTCTTCTGTGTGGAAAAAAAATTGGTACAGAATTAGAATTTAGGTGACGAGAGCACATAATAAATATCATTTGTTTTATTTATCTGTACGTTTTTTAATGGTTTTCACAAAACCACGAACAAACAACACAAACAGACATTTTGTTCAATTTTGGATTTGTTTCAAAATATGATAACAACTATAATGTCAAATTTGATATTTTTAACTGTTTTCACTTTTGAATAATCAAATCCAAATGTTCTCCATCCATAGCCCTTAAACTATTGGATTATATATATATATATATACGAATATCCATCAAACTCACGTGATCGGAATTATTAATGATTATTATATATTTTCGCCTTCATATTTCATATTCCGGGGAGAAACTAAGTAAGTTCTCTGAAATTTATTATTATATCAGAACATAATATTGTTTTGGGTGTAAGGTTTTCTGACGTCAACAAAAATCCGTAACGAAAAATAAAAATTTCAGTTCTGCACGAGCATATAAAAAAATCAGCTTTTAATAACACGTTGCCACTGCATTTACAAAATCTCTGAATAAAAATAATAAGTTAATGACTACAGTCAATAAAACCTAGAAAAATGTCATGTTGAGGGCGTAATTGTAGGAAACGGAATAAATAGGAAATATGATATTTTTTTATTCAATAAATGCGAGACAAAGTTTTTTATTATCCTTTGCAATATTAAAGTGACTCCTTTAATGAAGCCATTAAAATGAATGAAAATACGATTTAATTTGCAGAAACACGTGTACTTGGCCGTTCAAGAAATGATATTCTGACATGATACATTGAAATATGCACAGCAGATTTCATTTTAATCGTTTTATATTAACTTTATGGTATTAATTTAAATTTAAATTTGAATGTGAAAGTGGTATTCAGAGCATATGCTTAGCATATCCCAACTTAATATATCAATCACTAAAACTTATTGAAAAGTCTTTAAATTAAAATTATCTAGTGTCAAATGTTCAATCAAATTTTGTTTTCAATCAACCGAAAAAAAAAACTGAAAATGCATATAACTTTGGTACTAAACACACAATTCTCATTTCTGGGACTCTGAAAATAAAAATCTGAGCTCTCAGGACATGCACGGATATACTTAAGGGCCACAACTTTATGCGGAAAGGGGAGAGAATACCATTCTTTAAAAAAGTATATACAAGAATATTTTAGGGAAACCAACCTCTATCTTTATTAACTTACTACTCACGACAAAGGACGACCTGGACGGTCTTTGTTTCCTTTGTCGTAAAAAGTAGGAGTCTGAGCAGGTCTTTTTATTTTTCATGTGAGAAAATGGTGCTTGGGTTTGAGCTTTTTTGAAGCAACGAAATGCATAGGCAACAAATTGACAATTTATCACTTTTGAGGCATTAGTTTTTAGCATGGGTTGGGTAGGTATGTGGGTGAAAGCTATCTCATATCGATGATGGGGTGTACTTCTCACGGAAAAGGTTGTACCGTGACCAGTGATGGCACGAGGTTTCAGTTACAATTCTTGCCAACATTGGAGTTACGTCCCAAAATAGCTCTAGTGTTGCTTTAAAACGAAGCGTTAAATAACGAAACCAAACTAACATAATTAAACCAAACCATTCTCCTGTGCTTTTTTTTCAGTAAAATTTAAGTACTTTTCCGTCAGCCGGGTGCCAGTGAAAAATCAAATAATGTAGAATTCCGTCAAATTTCTTTGACAATTTTTCACTGTCGCCCATTTAACGGAAAATTACCAAAATTTGTATTACACTTATTTTATTGAAATTATCTCGAGTAATCATTATTTGCAGTTATGAAAATTATTTTTCACCAAATCTCTCCAATTTCCTTCATTCTTTTTCAATAAAATTTGTATTACAATTGCTTTAATGAAA
>JAOUZG010017314.1:30250-45758 GCA_026289955.1 Argiope argentata
TATATATATATATATATATATATATATAATATGGCAGTTTGTATTGAAAAATAGATAGGAATAAATATAAAAAGAAATCTACGATCACAAATATCAAATTATATGAGAAAATTATTATTTTTAAGTAATTATTTATCTCAATAAATTTAGGTCATTAACCAATTTAAACCGGTTTGAAATATCCACATGACTTCTCGATCGCGCGAGCACACACACACAAATCTATTACCATGCCACTAGTATTTCATAGCTTTTTTCTATCTACTCTCATGTATGTGGACAATGCTACATGGCATCATCATCGGCTCGTGATCCTTAGGGTTTTTGGTTTGAGACCCGATTTTACTAAATAACTGTCCTGTAAATGGGTCTGTTGTACGTTAAAGTCGGGATCAAACACCCTGCCATTGGTGCAATGTGAGGAGGCGTGTGCCAGCTCAAGTGTCGTCCTCGTCATCCGACTGCGGTTCAAAATTACGAGGTCCGTCCCAAAATTGATTTAGTGTTGCTTTAAAATAGGACGTTTATACATAACTAAACTAACCTAATAACACTAAAATTTAGTGCTCAAAAATGCAAGCAATTATAGATGAGCATAAAATGAATATTGTTTTGTAAATTGTTTGGAATAAAATGTTAAACTTACTCATGATTTTTTTTATTTTAATGACCACTTCATATATAGTTAAAACAGAAAATTTTCCATGTGTAATCAGTATGCGATTCGTATCTAAATATTTTGTTCTAAAACACCCAAATTTTTACAAAAAAAAATGATTATGGAAAGAGATTTTTTTTTCGTAATGAATAATTAATTAAACTATGACGACGATGAAACAAATTGAAAATAGATGATGCTGTTGAATTTACTAGAATACTGAAGAAAAATTTCTGGAATAATTTTTTAAAGCTAGAACATTTGCTGGTTTTTAACATTTTTCTATTCTAAAAGAAACTCTGTTCTTAACTTAACTTCTTTTCTACACGTTTACCAAAACCTTATTTTAGGAATGATGATTCAATTCTGCTTTTACTTTGTCTGTGTGTAACGTTGGAGCGTTTCAAAGTGACCTTTGCAATCGTTATCAGCAGACAGGAATACGACTTCCTTCTCAAAACTTTTGTGTATAATTCAGAACTCATTCTGGGATGCCTTCCCAGCATTCCTTTTCGCGCCTTCTTGGATCCGACGATAGACGATAGACATCCAGCCTTGCGGAAGATACTTTGTTATTAGAAGAGTTTGGCTTCGGGACATTCCTTTGGGGGAGGTTTAACGCGTAACAAGGTGAACGTACCGATTTATTAAAGGTTGTTATTTTTAGAAGCATGGATCATAGGGATTGACTAAAACGTGAGGTCTTAGCCACCTGTGGTCTCGTACCGAGAGAATTTTAGCCTGAAATTACCTTCGGTAATGGACTGTCGATAACATGGGGTGTCTCCACCTAATTAAATGTGGGAGACCCTTTGCTATTTTAAGGCATTTTTTTGTTACAAGCATTATTTTTCTTTCTAATTTTCGTTTACGTGATAATATTTTAATCCTCACCGCGTTTAACGAATTTTTGTTTTCAGCCTATTGATAGAATAATTCAGCTTATTGATAGATTATCAATATTTCAGCTTATTGATAGATTATTTTCAGCTTATTGATAGAACCACATAATTTAATTGATTGAATCACATAATTGATTGAATCACATAATTTACGAATTGCAATTTTACTAATTGATTCAGTTGTTCAGAAATTGATACCAAAAAGTAAGGTAAATTTCATTTCAATATTTAAATGAATCCTCGATGTCTAAAAGTACTATTCTATACTATTGAAATGTTATTTTAATTCTTGATGCCCTTAACGAATTTTGATTTTTAGTTTATTGAAAGATTGATAATTCATTCATGTGATTTACGAATTGCACTTTTGCTAATTGATTCGGTTGTCCAGAAATTGATTGAAGTACGGTTAACTTCATTTCAATATTTAAACGAATCCATGGTGTCTTAAAATACTCTCAATAAATTTGTACTGTTGAAATGCCATTATAATTCACGGTGCTATTAACGAATTCTGGTTTTTAATTGAATGAAAGATTGTTAATTCATTCAAGTAATTTACGAATTTCACGTTTACTTAATGTTTTAGCTGTCCAGAAGAAGTACGGTAAATTTCATTTCAATATTTAAATAAATCCATGATGTCTTAAAATACTATCAATAATTCTGCACTATTGAACTGCTATTTTAATTCTCAGTACAATTAACGAATTTTGGTTTTTAGTTGATTGAAAGATTGCTAATTCATTCACGTTATTTACGAATTGCACGTTTACCAAATGATTTAGCTGTCCAGAAGAAGTACGGTAAATCTCATTTTAATATTTAAACGAATCCATAGTGTCTTAAAATACTATCAATAATTCTGAACTATTGGAATTCTATTTTAATTCTTTGTATTATTAACGGATTTTGATGCCGGCTTTCTGGCACAGAGGTAGCGCGTCTTTCTCGTGCTGTGGGAGTGACGGGTTCGAGTTCCGGTTTGGGCATGGTTGTTCTTCATTGTGCTATCTGTGAGATCTGTGACTGTGCCCCCTGTAAAAAGGGGTTGTGCAAGCAAATGGGGTGAGTGTTTAGCTAAGTTGTACTCTTGACCCTAGTTGGTGCAACTTCAAAAAAAAAAGCGACGCTCATTACGGCTTAAATCTGCTGCTGTATCAGCGGAAGTCTTGTCCATGGCAAGTGCCATAAGTAACAACAACTCAACAAATTTTAGTTTTTAGTCTATTGAAAGATTGCTAATTAAATCACTTGATTAACGAATTGCGCTTTTACTAAATGATTTAGAAGTTCAGAATAAATACTGTAAATATCATTTCAATATTCAAACGAATCCATGATGTCTCGATATACTATCAATAGTTCTGCCCTATTGAAATGTTATTTTAATTATCGGTACTATTTACGAATTTTGATTTTTAGTTGATAGAAATATTGCTAATTCATTCACGTGATTTATGAAGTGCGCTTTTACTAAATGATTTAGCTGTCCAAAAATTGACAACAAGAACTTCGGTAAATTTCATCTCAATGATTTCAAAAGAACACATTGAGGTCTTAAAAGGGTATCAATAATCAGAATTATGATCTTGCTTTACTTTTTCCTTCGATATAAAATAATTTAGCTTTGGTATCTTGAGGTAGCAATTTCTTTCTGAAATGCAAATTGTATTTATTTGCATACATTATTACATTTGATCTTTCATCATGTAGGAACATGGGAGTCAGATACATTAGGATATACATTTCAAACTTTAAATCCTTTCAATTCTAATCCAGGTGAACCGGCCGAGCAAATTCTATCTTGGCAGGTCGATTTCTTATACAAACGAGGAGTGCAGAATGTAAACGTATTATCAATAAAGGTATCCTTGCTTTACATCTGGAGCCCTATTTTGAAACATTAACCGGTCTCTCAAGATATATTTTGCATGGCCAGTTGGGCCGGTTCTGTAATGAAAGGGTTAATTAAGCGATAAGTTATTAAAGGGGTAAATGTAAATTAAAACAAGATTACTTGTATTTCTGGACAGATTTATTTTTGCAATTCGTGCGATGGAATCTCTAACAATACTTATCTTTAACATACTTATCTTTTTTCTATAAAACGTTTTATAGCTTTGGAAGGTCAAAACTACATATTTCAAACAATTCTAAACAATTTCTTTTGAAAATATTCAGATATAATATATTTAAAAAGAAAACGAATGTGACACACTTTCTATTTTCTTTGAATTTATGGAACTATTTTCATTCTTAGCTTAGAATTTAAAGTATTCTGAACGCTGTCACACGTCTTGGAATTTCAAGGATTTAGATGATTGTATCTTTCCTTTTCATTGAATTTGCAGTACTTGAAACAAGTTTCATTTTTTTTTCAAATTGGCGTGGAATTCTCATGCAAACAAAGGAATTCGCAAAATTATTCTCGGGAAGATATTAAGATAGGCACAATGATAAAACTACAATAAATTTGATTGTAATTTTTCCCCTTGTGCATTGTTCGTTCACGAGTATATGTATTCTTTTTCAAAATAGCTAAATGAGACTTTATGGGTTTTTCACTTTGGTAAGTAGCAAAATTTGAAGGTTATATTTTTAGAAAAAATATATGTATAAGAAATCTCTTTGAAGTATGTGGCTATGTTCGGGATGATTTTTTTTGAAAAATATTTGAAAACTATATTTAGTTTTTATACAAAGTTATATTTTTGATTTAGATAAAAAAGAGTAAAAATTCATCGATGAAATCAATATCAGTTAAAAGACCACAGATTTAAATTTTTTTTTAAAAAAAGGTATTATTTGGGTTAATAAAATTTATGAAGCAAAAATGTATTCTACTTTAAAGATTTATTTAATTGCTTTGCCGATGGCTTAAAAAATTAAATTTTATTAAATTTATGAATATTTAATTTATAAATTTTTTCAGATTTCTTAATTAATGCATTATTTAATTTCTGAATTAAATATTGAATTTTATTCTTTTTAATTTATGAAATTTTGCAGATAGCTTAATTAGCGCATTATCTAATTTCTGAACTAAAAAATACATTTTATTTCTATATAGTCTTTAAGTATTGAGCTTCAACTGATAAATAAAGCAAAATTTTAACATATTTTTTACATTGGGGAGTATTATAACAATTATAAAATGTTTGTAAATGGATAAATATTTTATTATCTAATTAAGGAACTTTAGAGTATATTGAAAAATTATTACACCAAATTTGAAAAATGAGACTATAATAGTTCCTCCACCTAAATAAACTGATTTGGCATTTCATCTTATAGCAATTATGGTGATTAAATAGTCATGGTAATAAACAACATCTCAAACATAACAGACCCAAGCGCCTATTATCTAGATCAGGGGTTCTCAAACTTGTAGACATTGCGACCCCCTTTTTAGACCAAGTATTTTTGCGACCTCCCAATATTTTAACTCTGTTTATAGTTTAGACAGAGATTTTGAAAAATTTACACTTATTCAAGAGTTCGTAGAGTATGTGTCGGGTATTGACGCCACATCCCTTGACACTTCATCTCTCTCCTTACTAGTTCATCGCATCTCGAAACTTGGATTGAACAGTTTACAGATTACATTCCAGTTAACGATATGAGTGGGGTTGTGCGGATAGTCAATCCGTTCAGAGAGCAAGCCATAACAAATGCTGAGCTAAGTGTCCATTATCATGATTAACTGATAGATATTTCAAGTGATCAGTCAGCTGAAGTAACTTTTAACAAAGCTTACATCGCCAAATTTTGGATACGTATTAAAAAGGAATACCCAGGACTGTCCACAACAGCATTAAAAACTTTGATGCCATTTTCTACATATTACAACTGTGAACAAGGATTCTCCACAATGATAAATTGAAAAACAAAATCAAGAAATCGTTTGAAAATGGAAAAGGAAATTGTTTTTTGTGTGTTACAAAGCTCAATCCAGACATTAAAAAAATTGGTTAATTCGAAACAAGCTCATGTATCCCATTAACTAATAGAACACAAAAACCAACTTGTATGCTTATGAAAAGCTTTATGTGTTCTCTTTATTTCAATGTAAACTACAGCAATAAATTAATTTTCTATAAACATTTCTTCCACATCTCGCAACCCACCTTTTGAGAACCCCTGGTCTAGATCAATCCATATTATTAGGATCTCGCTCAATTTTTAACCACAAAATAACTCCAAGCCCTGGATGCATCTTAAACACTTTTCAGTCTCCGGCTCGAATACTCTCCCACCCTCGGAAGAAGAAAAAAAAGTGAAAAAATAATAATAACAGTAAAAAAAAGGAAGAAGAGTTTGTCCCAGCTGTTCTCGCCACGCTGCTGGTACAATAGCCCCAAACTTCAACTCTCTCCTCCAACGTATAACGACACAGTGTTATTGATCGTACCGAACCTGGAGAAAACAACCAGGAGAGGCGAGATATATACAGTGAGAAAAACCATGAAAAAAAATAATAAAAAAAAACTGGCGAAAACCAAGACAGAACGTATATATAAAAGAGGACTCCTCTTTTCAATGCTTGTCCTCACTTTTGCCCAAAATTCGATTTACAAAGGGCGAAAAGGGGGGGGGGGCAGAAAAGTGGGAAAAACCGCAAAAGAAAGAATAACAGTAAAGAAAAAAAAGATCTTTACGTAAACCTTTGTTCCGTTTGTTTGCTTATGAAATATCGGGATTAGTCTGGTACCGTATTACGATGCATGTGTTCCTTTTCTGGGGAGAATTTTTTGGCACGTTATTGTATTCTTTGTGCGAGCTCCGGTGGACGCACGAGTTTTTGAAAGAGTCTGGCACAAAAGAATGATGGGAAGTGTTTTTCAGCCAGCGCAAATTCGGAGCATTAGGAGGTGAGAGCCGTCATCCAATACAGATTTTGGAGAATAAAGCGCTTTCCGAGCTCGAAATGAAATATTTCATTTAATCTGAATGCGTTAAGAGATCTGATAGTTTTCGTAATAAAGAAGCAAACCTTCTTAATAAGTAAACCTTGAATTTTGTTAGCAAGTTGTATTTTGGAAGGAATTTCAATACGATGGATATCACGCTAATTTCACATAATATTCTTGCATCTTATTTAATCTGAATGTGTGGAGAGATCTGATATTTCTGTATATAGAAGCAAATTTTGCTTCAAGTAAATTCAAAGTTTACTAATATAAGGGATGAGTTTTTGTATGGAGATTATTTGAAATAGGAAAAGAAAAATTAATTAATGTTAAAGATGACAACATTTCTCGTGCGTTATCGAGTTCAAGTAGCGAACTCCATCATGACAAAACTGCTGTTGCCACTCAGCATCAATAAATACAGGAATAATAAAATCACAAATAAAAGAGAACCTTACACTTATTACAAGGTTCAAATAAATCAACCTTGAATTTTTTTTCAGAAGTTATAATTTGGAAGGAACTTCGACATGCTAACTGCATGCTAACTTATTTAGAATAGCTTTCTCGCACTTTATTTAATTTGAATGTGTAAAGGATCTGAGGGTTTTCAGAATAAAGAGGCAAACCTTCTTAACCCTTTGCACCGCGCCTCTTCGGCACCGTTCAAGACGATACTCCATTTTGACGTTTTATTTATTTATTTTTCAATTTTGATTATTGAAAATACGTACAGAATGGTAAAAAGACGGAGAAATTCAATTTTAAACACACACACACACTCACACACATTCTCTCACACACACACATACTTGGAACAATAAAACAGCTCTTGTAAATTGAATAATTATGCATCGAATTACTTTTCCGAGTGCAAAGGGCTAATAAGTAAACCTTGAATTTTGTCAAGTTGTAATTTGGAGGGAATTTAAACATGCTGAATATGTGAGGGATCTGATAGTTTTTAAAATAAAGAAGCAAACCTTCTTAATAAGTAAACCTTGAATTTTTTTTATCAAGTTATAATTTGCAAGGAACGTGAACACGCTGAATGCCACGCTAATTTCACATAATATCGCTTTTTATTTATATTGAATGTGTGGGAGATCTGATAGTTTTTAGAATATAAACAAAAACTTTCTTAATTCAGTAAACCATCAAATTTGTTAACAAGTTGTAATTTGGAATAGTTTTAACTTACTGAATGCCACAATAATTTCAAATAGCTTTCATATATGACCAACATAAATTTCCTATTATATGCTGATTATTGTACTGAAATTTAAATTAAATTATGCAAATTAATTATGTATCATTCTTAATACATTTATTTTATTGAGATCATGGTACTGAAAGGCCATTTTATATATATAACTGGGGTTTTTTTGTGATTTGTATTGCTTTGATCTTTTCATACTGCTTTAGTACCGATGATAATATTGAAAAGCATTAAAATTTAATGGAATTATGCGTTTCAAGTAATATTAGCTTCAGCCAACTCCGGTGATCCCCATGGCGCTACGAATCCACTTATCGTTGTTTCTTATGGCATTTGCCATGGTCAAACTCGCTGATGCAGTCAGCGACTTTTTTGGAGCCGAGTGTTCGGACCTTGTTTTAAGTAGCGCCAACTGGTGTCGAGAGTACGAATTAGCTACGCAATCACTTGCACAACCTCTTTGTACAGGGGCAATCAAACATCTCACATAAAGGACCGATGAATAACATCCATACCTGAACTGGAACTCGAACTCGGAACACCCGGATCAGGGGGAAGACACGCTACCTTTGTACCAGGATGTCAGCGTTTTCAGAATATAAATGAAACTATCTTTATTAGTTCCCTTTTGCAACAACACTTTTCATTGCTTTAAATAATACATTCATAACCATGTATGTTGTAAAGATATAACGTGTGTGTGTGTGTGTTTAATGTGTGCGTGCGTGCGTGCGTGTGTGTGTGCGTGCATGCGTGTGTTTGCAAGCTATCACAATTATATAATTAAGAGTAAATTCCAAAATTAAAATGTAGAGAAACGAATTTTTTTTTGTCATACCATAATGCTTTCAGCTAGAGGTACATATCCCCTTTTAACCCTCCTCTCTCGGTAATTTTTCAAAGACCGGAATCACAAGTACCAAATCACAAACAATAGATCAGAAGGAGCCTTAATTTATATCCTTACAGCTTACTGTGTAAATCTCATTTGAAATCGTGGATGCGGTTTACATACAATCGCATTTAACGAGCTGATTCAGGAGCTCCCCCTCCCCCCCTGCATCGGTGAATGCGTCTGTTTTCCCAACACCTTTCATCGATTCACCCCCCCCCCTCAGCGGGGGATATCCAACACTTTTGTGTGATCGTTTGCTGAATTACCGCTCCAGATTTCACATCCAGGAAGAGAGGAATCAATATACAGGAGAGGGAAGGAAAAAAATCGTCTGGTAACATACGTAAAAATGTAACAGGCGGCTACTTTGTTTGATGACAATGGAAATGTGAGTTTTTTTTTCCATACATTTTTTTTGAAGTTCCGCTGTTGAAAAAGATATTTTAATAAACTAATAAAGAACATTTGTGGTCTCAGATGTTCGAAATAAAAACAGTTCGAAAGTTTGGATATTTGAAAAAATTCTGATTTTTTTTTTTCAAAAATCGTTTGGTTTTGCTATTATGATATATAAGAAATAGAATCAAATTTTATGTGCCAACCGTTGTGTGAAAACTGATGATATATAAACTGTACCTAATATTGACAACGTTTTTTCAAAGGGAAAATAAAAATGTTTTGTTTTAGCATGCCGCATACTTCATTTTAAAAATAAAATGTATGCAAATATTTTTTTTGCATCATAGTAAGTAATATTTAAAAAAGATTTTAAACTAAAAGTTGTAACTAAAAAATGTTACGGAAATTGAAGAATGAAAATATGCTGATTTTTTTTAAAGTGCCAGTAATTTTTTTTTTTGAAAAATAAATGATAAAATCTGATTACTTAAAATTTAAGCAGTACTTGAGATATAACTATCCCAGCCAATATCAATCTGAAAAATTCGAAGTATTATTTTATATATTGCTTCCCAATTTTTCAGTCCAGTGTTTTTATTCTCAACAAGGAGCATATAGATTATTGATTTTTTTTTTTTTTTGAGAGTAAAACAAACTTTTTTCGCTTTCGTTGCTTTTGCTAGTGTTTATCTTCATAGTAAAGTCTTGCCGTCGAGATTAAAAGATAGTAATTTGTAATTTTTTTTTCATCAAAGATCTTTCAAATAAAAATGCCAAAAAGCAGATAAAAAATATTTTTTATTTATAAAATATAAATCAAAAAATTAATTTTAAAATATTAATTTATGAAAATATTATAAATAATTGCTAGAAACGAAAGCAAAGTTTTGAATGAAAATGAGATATAATGGTGAAAAAATCGGCTTATTAGTTGCAAAAATAAAATATAAACATTGACATTTTACGTACAGTAAAATAACTTATTACTTGTCTACAAGAAACTCTCAAGCAATATAAATTTATTTGTATCATTTACTTGATTTATCTCCCCTTTCTCACATTGTCGATATGAAAAAATATATCAATTTTTAAAAAGATTATACAAATTATTGAAAATAAAATTAAGTTTCTTAGTCTTTATCGTCTATAATGTTACATACCTTGATGGTCAAATCTGGACATGTTTGTCAGAAAGTAGAAAGTTCAAAACCGTAATTCATCACTGATTCCACCTTGCAAGAAAACTATTTTCCGCAACAAATACCAAATGATGAATCACAATTTTTTTTATATAAGTTGTAAAATTTTTTTAATTAAAAATATAGACTTATGAATAGATATCCAAAATCCCAGCGTTGATGATTTCCACAAAACCTTTTTAAGAGCTATATGATAAAGGTATTGTTCGCTACACATAAAATTGTGAACAAAAATTGGACAAAATAATATGCAATACGAGGGTTTTGATTTTTATTTTGAGAATCTCACTCATAAGCACTTAGTACGTTATAATATAGATAAGGAAATAAAGAATCCCTTTTTGATTGCGATTTTCAACTAATTGAATCCAAAATTCTATTCGTAAATAACATTTTAGGAACAAGTTTATTTCATTTATTTAAGTCTTTGCAAAATTACGCCGGCGTCCTGGCATAGAGGTAGCACGTCTTCCTCATGATCTGGGGTCCCGGTTAGAGCATGGTTGTTCTTCTGTGTGCTATCTGTGAGTTCTGTGATTGTGCCTCCTCCTTTTAAAATTGGCTGTTCAAGCGAATGTGTGTGTGTCATCCTCACACATTATGAATATGAGCTAGAAATCAGGTTCCTGCCCTCTTGTGTTCAGGGGTCCATACCCTCAGAAGCTACTGCGCCTCCTCATTGTAAAGCGGACATGAGATCATTATCGTCATTGTAAAATTACAGAACAACAGAGAGTCAACCATAAATATTGCTTCAAGCGAATACTTATGATTTGTTTCTTGTCTTCAAACATTTTATTAATGCTCTTGTATGATTATGAATCTTTTTTTAATTATAAATATATTTGCGCTACTAGAAAACTGCTCAACTATCCATTTTGCAGAGATGATTTCAAGAATTCAAATAATATAATAATTTTTGATAATGTAAAATATCAACTTGTATTTACTCTTTGCTCAGTATTTTATCCGCTATTTATTTATGATTTCAAAGAATTCAAATAATATAACAATACACGATAATGTAAAATATCAACTTATATTTACTCTTTGTTCCGTATTTTATCCGCTATTTATTTATGATTTCAAGAATTCAAATAATATAATAATATATGATAAGTACCAACTGCCAAAATTCTAAGTGTGATGGATTCAGATATTTGCAATTTTTCCTACAAGCTTACAAGTATAATTTTGTCTAATTCATAATATAAAATAAATGAATGAGAAAAATTTATTTTGAATCTTGCATAATCTGGTCTTCCATAAGTATAAGTCTTGTCATGTATAATTTTGAATATTTTTGATCCTGAAATTTTAGAAGCATATTAAAAAATAAATATAATATTCTATAACATAAATTGTAGTTACAATTGTTACATTTTATTGTTAATAAGTTATATAAACAGTACGCTGTTCCACAGAAATCGTTCTTATTACTTATTTTAAAGAACAACAGTCAAATTTAAACAAACCAACGTGCGAATGTTTCGAATAATTAATTGGAAGCGTTTAAAGCTACATTTAATGCAAGGCTCGTTTAGTTTATTAAATGAGCTGTGAAATATTGTTAGAAATTCTCGGAAAAAGAATTAACTTTGTCACTGAAACTTCTATTCAGTTGAGTGAAACAAATGAGAGTTAATTAAGATTCCGGCATCAAATAAATGTTTGAATCAATTTAAAATTAGGCTTAATCTTCACCATTCTGGTAATCGCTGTGACTATCGTTAAAGCACGAAATGTGTTGTTTCATATATTGGGATACGTTATTACATGAAATTACAAAAAAAATCTATAATGGATAAATCACGATCAGTTATTTTATGAAATAACTAATAATTATATGAAATAACTAAATTATGCACTTGAATGAAAACATATGATTATTTTGTAAAGACAAATTGATGTACAGTTTTTCGCCAAGAATGTCAAAATCTTGCCAATCTATAAAAAAAAAATTCGTCTAAAGCCCATCATTTTGGAGGACTTCCAGAAATGATAATAAATATTTTAGATTTGCAATAAAAAAACTATCATCTCACTAAAAATCCCTGAAATATTATCCTTTGGTGACAATTCATTAATCTTAAGTTTATCCAGTTTTTTTAATTTTCAGAGCAATGATTTATTATTGACTGATTCATAGGGATATTTTAATAAATGTGGGTACTTACGTATTAGACCGTCGATCTTTATGGTTAAATTCGAAGGCGTCGACAATGATTTGCTGAACTGCCAATAACGGCAAAAAAAAACACCCCGTTATTATTTTTAAAAAATTGTTCAAACCTTACCTGTTGTCCGCCATTTTGTTGGTTTCGTTGGCGTCGGTGGTTTATCGCCAAATTTGAGTCCCTCGCCAATGAGTTACTAAACCGTTAGGGATCGTTGGCATCGATGCTTTAGTACATACCTAAATGTGTTATTGTTACTTATGGAACGTGCCTATGGACAAGCCCCCCGCTGTACAGCAGCAGATTTAAGCCGAAAACAACGTCTCTTGTTTATGAAGTAGCGCCAACTAGGGCCAAGCGTACGACGTAGCTACACACCTACAGATTTGCTTGCACAGCCCCTTTTTATCGGGGGGGGCACAGTCAAACATCTCACAGAGAGCACGCAGAAGAACAACCATGCCTAAACCGGGACTCGAACCCGGGACTCCCAGAACACAAGGAAGACTCGCTATCTCTATACCAGAAAGCCGGCTCTAAATGTGGTCTATAATAATAGTTTAACAGCCAGAAAATTTAGTATTATAGACTAATATTTTTACAATTATTTAATGTTATGAATAATATTGTTAGAAAGAAATTTTGGGTGAAATTTTTTATATTTTTTTATTAAACTTTTCAAATATTTAACAAATACCTTTGGCAGCCATAATTAAATTATTTGTGAAAATGCAAGATATGGATGCAAAGAGCCATTTCATTCTGAAATTGTTTGGAATTGAGCTATTTTCTCTAACATCAAAACTTATGCTTCCTTTAATTGTAGGGTTTTCTAAATAGTTAAGCAGCGCATACGAAATGTTTGCTGAGCTTGCCGTGAAAATTAATCTTTCAGCTAATTTTCGTAGCTGTGTTCTGTCGGCGGCCAACGAAGAGCAAAACTAAAATTCTAGTAGAGAACTCAGAGGAAGGCTGTTAAGGGAACTGAAAGTTTTATAATTACTCAACTGGAATGAAATTTAATGAAGAACGTCATTGACGTGACTTTAGCCTCATTACTTAAGTATATATTCGTTAGTGAATTTTAAAATAAACTCTCGATTATCAACGTTATTTCATAGCTAAGTCTTCAAGTGGTTCAACATAAAAAAAAGACTATATTTTATTAGAAAGAAAATTAACAAACTTGTAAGTACATACATTTAGGCTTTATTAACCCTATAATTATAAGTTCTCCAAGGTAAAATGTAAGAAGGTTTCTCGACTGAATTTTTGTCTTGTTATGACTTTTTTAATTCTTATTATTAGTTCACTATCTCCCTTTACACATTTATATATCTTAATCAAATTTTTAATCGCTAATAAAATACTTTTTATTCATTCACTCAATTTCGAATACATTTTTTTTAAACTGGTTGTGGATGACACTCGATGTTAATACAGTTTTTTTCTAATATTAATTCATTAATTAGATTTAATTAATTCTTAATAATATAAATAGAGTTTTAGCAGTTTGCAATGAAGAGTGAAATCAACAGTCGGTAGCTCGATCGATAAAATGCGGAGATTTCAGTATTTTTCACGTGAAGGTGAAGAATGCGAGTTCAATTCATGCGTAAAACAATAATTTTTTGACAAATTATTTATATTGATTATAATTATTTAATAAAAAAGTAGCTAAAATAAATTTTTTCTTTGTTGACCTAGGTAGGAATAGATTTAATTGTAATTTTTTAAAAATTTTTACTTGCTTCATAATATTTCTTGAATTCGCATATCATTCAATTCTGTTGATTATTCGGAGTTTATGACAGTATATGTTCTTATCAATGTATAAAATGAACAATACAAAAACTGTCCCATATATTAATTATTCTTAAAACTTTTAATTAATTGAATATTTTAGAGAAAATCATAAGCTTAGTTAATTAAAAAAATTCATATCTTTTTGAATCATATTTTTCTCATCACATATTTTCCACATAGATGTACTCAGAGAGACATCTTGTTATGCTCAAATCATCAATTACCAAATGCTGTTCTTCTAGACCTTTCCACTTCTGTATTATGATTTTAACTGTGTGGTCAATAGACTGTTGACAAAAAAATCTGCCTGGTCTGTGTTGGTTGATAAGTCCAGCAAGGTCAATTGCGGATAAAGATGTTTTATTCAACACAAAACCCCAAAATACAGATAACAAAATGCATACGAAACATGCATAGAACACTTTTATCAATCAACAATATTCTTACATTAAATTGTTGCTAAACACAAAGAGCTCAGAGATATATTATGGAGCTATAATGCTCCAAAACGAAATTTCATTGCATTATTTCTCTAGACTCGATTGGCTACTTTTATATGCTCTTCAGCTTTTATAGTTCCCATGAAAAAATATCGCCAAAATTCTCGAATATTCGGAATACCTCTGTTTTTATTGCCAAACTCATCGCTAAATGGTATTACATAACACTGATAGGCAATCATTCACCTTCTATTACAATTATTGGTAAAACATTCTTCCTTACCATAAAAAGAACCGTACAGGGAAGCAATATTACAGATTCGTTACAAAACAAAACATATTTTCTTAAATGTTTCTTTCAGACACGTATAACATTTCAAGACGATTTTAAGTTAAATGATATCTGAATGTTTTTCTCGTTCATGTATACTGTACATATGAAATGTCTGTACTTCCAATAAATATATTAAAACGTTTTTATTTTATACTAGCCGCCTTTGGTTGGTGACCAGTCGGTTCGCCAGTATTAAGGCTTGCTAAAATGTTCAAATAATATTTTATGTAGCTGTGTCTCATAACAGGTTTTTCACCAAAATATTTTTAAACCAAACAAATTTTGATAGTCATATAATTCATTTATAGTATTATTTTCTTCAGATGCTCTGCTTATTGTGCTACTCATCTTTCTCTTTCTATCCATGCGATGATTGTCCCGGATTTGATATTTTACTTAAATGGTGGAGGGAAAGGTCTAAAATTCTACGTTTTTATAGAGTAATGAGATTCAGATTTTCATAAATGTAAGCACACAAAACAAATAAAGACACGATTGGTTTTCAAGAGATGAGAAAGTTTAACAACAGCTTGGAAAATGATACTCACAGAGGAAATAATGGTGAC
>JAOUZG010017314.1:55758-95711 GCA_026289955.1 Argiope argentata
TATAAACCTGACGTTCTGGAAAACCGGCTTTCTTAATTTAAAAACTGGTCTTCAAACGTGATAAATTTACTTAAAACAAACCTAGTTTAAAAAACTGTCAATCCTTAATTGGCAGTTATCCAAATAGTTATTAAAAATTATAAAGAGGGTGCTAGATCAAGCATTTCTCATGGTAGAATGAACAATCCAATATTTCCAATTCTATCTTTTGTCCTCTTGTAGACATCATTTAAATGTAAATACTTAGAATTACCTTGAAATAATACTTTGGCAACTATGTCATATTTGGATATATAAGACGACCCGATGATGTAGTTATAAGCCTCGATACCAAAGTATTGCCTGCTCAAGAACTGACGTATAAGCATGTTTGGGGCTAGCTAAAACCGTAATGAGGTTATGACTTACCACTAATGTGACATTAGAACCTTGGAGGAAAGGAGGTCGTCCTCGTCATTTGACCACTGTTGAAAATTACTTCTATATTCAAATAACACTTTTATTCCTTCTAAATGGAACGTAAACATAGCTAAACGAAACTATTTGAAACTAAAGCTACTTTTAAGTATAATTAAACCACATTAGCAGTTATTATTTAAGAATTCATTCGTAGTATGAATGGTGAATCTTTTATCAATAAAATAGTTCTATATCGAATTATCATTGGAAAAAATGTTATTTCTAAATAATGGAGGTAAAATATTAACGAACGTAATAATTAAAAAATCTTTATTATCACCCAACAATGTTTTGGTTGACATCTGTTCTCCATTATGATGCCATTGTATTATTTATAGTTCTAATTTCACCTCTTTAGATACTTTGTTACATTTGTCTTTAATCACATTATTTACTAAACACTTTTAGCCTTAATACATGGTATTACCCTTTAAATGATTATTATTTTATATTTCTTCCATAAATAATTTTTACAGAATTAATTCCATCACAGTCCTGATATCTTGGCACCGACCATCGGTTATTTTACTTAATTAACTGAATTAATTTCGATGAAGCAGCTTGATCTCTCACCATCTGATGAAGGAAGTGAACCACGAAATTCTATCAATAAAGGCATCTCTCAAGCGATAAATTCTGTGAGATTAAGTTTTTATCCGTGCAAAAAATGATTGTTAACTAATCGAAGTTCTTTTTTGACTAGCACTTTATTTCATCATGCTGGACAGCACATTAAATTAACTAAGTCTTAATTAAATTGGTTTCCATAATGTAACGCGAGATTTTTAACCTTTTACACTGTAAATTAACTTCCACATAATTAAGACTCATTTTTCCCAAATTAGCTACAACGAGGATTTTTTTGCAATAGCTAACGATTTCTTTATTATAATTTGTTAAGCTGAATAAAGTAATCAAGAATTGCTGATTATACACATTGTATATATACTTTAAAAATTTAAGTAATAAAGTTAGTATTTTATTAGTTTACGCTAATAAAAATAATACGCTTTATTTTCTTGAAAACATTTTAAAACTATTTGTTTATTTTTATAACCTCCACGATAAACTTCTAAAAAATGCGAACCGTCATCAATTATTTTGGAGAAATATTGACATATTATGTATAATGGTGACTTTCATTCATCTATAATCTTTTTATGGTACTCTAATGACTTGATCCTGTCTGATCAAATAAGAGGGTAGCCTTTAAAGACAATTTCTTTATTTACAGCCTTATGTGCATAAGAACAACTTGTTCTCATCTAGGTTAACATAATTGATAATATTTACATCGCAGTTCACAGTTATACATGAATAATTCCTCGATTAATTTCAAAGAAACAAACTCATAAGAAAAGCTAACAGGCTCAAGGAATCCACCCATCTTCATCGGGTGGATCTTAACTTAGAAGCCCTAATCACACGAAGCTTCTCTCACCTCCTTCAAAATGACGATTCCCCGAAGAATTCTCTCTCTTCGAAAAATATCGCGTATTATTTTCTGTCAAAACTCTGCCTCTCATTTTCAAAGTGGTGCACTTGAGCTTCCTGTTCTAATAGTTGTTCGTAAAAAAACCTCAATGGTCTCTAGTTGACCGTGGGAATGTCCGTTAATGATCCACCATCGTAGATGACGCTTCATAATGAAAACAATAAAGATTGACATCTGAAGGGTTTGACACCCTTCCCCTTTTAGGATAAGATTTATTTCCTTGGATGACGAAAGCGCATGTGTGTTTCTTCATCTGGTCTCAACTAATAGCCCAACTAGGGGAAAGGATCTTCCATCTGGTAGTTTGGAGGCACTTATCAATGTGAGGGTGTTACATAGTTAATGACACAGCTGACCAGAAATGTCAATTATCAAGTATGGTAACGAAGGAAAATTTCATTGGTCAACAGGTGTCTCAAGGCGAAGGAGCTTAATCTCTACAAGGGAGCTAGACAATCTAGATTTAATCTGATAATAAGCGAGTTAACCATTTTCTTGGCACAATCTAAAAATCACAAAGTAAATATTTTCTTCCTACATTCTTAAAATTACAAAGTACACCCCAGAAAGTATTCATTTTGGCATCTTAGATATATATATAATGGAGTTAAGCAAACATAGTTCAATTTGAAAATCGCTAAGTAAACCTGAGGCTGGGAAAAATAAGCAGGCATATTTAAAAATATAATTGAAAATAAGGCAAGTAAACTATACTTCTTATACTCTGTTCATGCCCGTCTTGACAAGAATACTCAAGAAGTTTGTAATTTCATGACATTAGCCATTATTAATTAGAATAGCAAGATTTTACCTATAGTTTAAAAGAATGAAGATAGACGGTGGAACACAGAAGCAATATATAGGCAAATATGTAGACTGTGTATGCAATATATATAAAAATTAAAGGTCTATGTATTTAAAATATAGGAAAAAATTAAAAAAACGAGCTCTCCAATACTAATTTATATTTTTTTATACTCTGAAGGCTTTGTATGCTTTCATGAAATCTAAATGAAATGAATGAATGAATGAATTTAATAAATGAAATGAATGAATGAAATGAATAAATGAATGCTCTCTATGCTTTCATGAAATCCTAAATGAAATGAATGAATTTAATAAATGAATGAAATGAATTCTCTCTATGCTTTCATGAAATGAAAACAAGACCACCTGTTAAAGCACTTAAGATTCTATCAGGAAAGATGGGAAGATGTAGTATCAGTACTACAGAACTCATTGCTTTATAAGTATTTTTTTTTCTTTATTTCAATGCTTAGTCAGAAACTAGCATCATTTCCAAAATGTGGTTTACCATTCATTAATATCATTAAATACCTTGTAATCATATAAATTATTCTGTAAATATTTTTTTGAAAAATTTAAATATCGATCTATTTAAAATATAGGAAACATAAAAAAACTAGTTCTCCAACACCAAACATTATACTGATTTAAATAATTTTTATTTCTTCGGAAAGCTAATGAATCCTGTATATCATCAATGATTGCCTATTACTCTTTATTTCTTATTTTTGAGATTAATTTCCAGAATATTACCCCACAATGGAAAATTTACGGCTCATTGTCAACTATGTACCAATTTTGAAAATCCTTATTTTATTTGAAAGTTTGAAATGAAATACATCATCAGTGTTCATCGATTAATCGCTTTGGTTTTAAATTTTAGATCTATATATTGGATGATTAAAATGCTTATCAATATTTATCTCTTCAGATTTTTGAAAGAACTCAAACTGAATTCCTAGCGACAAATTCAGGTAAATTTTGATAAAAAGCCAATAAATGGATGTTATCACGTGATATTGAATTCCATTTATTTACAGTGTTAGTTTTTGAATGATTGTTTTCAGTTATTGAACTTTTTCCCAAATCAATGCTTTTCAAACTCAGGTAAACCTCCAAGAAATAGATTCATCAAAATCCAAAAATGTGACTTCTCGCGATTAAAATTCTTTATCTTCTTTTAAAAAATGAAAGCACATAGGTATACTTCATATTTTTCGTTTTTAATGAGTTTCCCTTATTTTATTAAATATTACATTGTGACCAAGTTATGCATTGTTTAAATTAATTAAAAATGCACAACTCACATTTTCGTATATCTTAGAAAAGTTTTAATTAAGTTGAGAATCCCATAAATACAAGTTTTGTCACATTCTTAATAAGTTCCAGCTGCCACGATAATATGAAGCAATTTAAAGAATTCATTAAAAAAAGGGTTCGTCGCTTTTGAATAATTAAATTGACAAATTTCATTCAAAACTTTTATCTCCACTTCGCAACTTTTCGTCGAATGCCACTTCCGTCTCTACAAATCTCAAATTTTCTTCAACCGGAATGAGCCACCCCTTTCCCCGACCCCTTTTAGAACTTTTTCAGCATAGAATGCCGCTGCCACCTAATTAAAACATCTTGCTCCGTCTTAATCACTTTCTTTAATCTCAAAATTCGAATATGTTTCTGTATTCCTTTTCAATTTAATTAAAACTCAATCCCCCAGTGATACTACTTACTTACCACCCTCCCCTCCCCCCTCCTTTTAAGAAAAGAAACAAACTACAAAAAATAAAATAAAATAAAATAAAGTGAAGGTTTACCCTTTTAGAACGAAAGCAGAGCCTCTCCTCAAAATTCACCAGGGGTTGTATTTCACGCGAAGCTCTCCTCGCACAAATCTCTATAATGAATTCTTTAATGAGCCAGGAAGTTTGTTAATGAAATTTTTAATCCCTAACGGATGTAGAGGTGTCATTTTGTGGAAATGGGACTTTTAAAGGGGAGTGGGGGGTCGCTGGAGGGAAGGATTAATGTCCAGAAAAGTATGTAGAGGGTAACTGGGAAAAGGAATAGGGTTTTACATAAATTTACTGTTAAGTTAAATGAGAAGGATGCTTTTTTTTTCTTTTCTCTTCGTCCTTCGTCTTTTTACGACTGGAATTAGAGGTTTTCGACTTTTTGAATATTCGCGCATATATGGGCATAATTTGGGCGATAAAACTCCCATTTAAGTAGCAAAAAGTGGACTAATAGCTGGTTCTTAGAAGTTGGGAATATTAATCCCCCGTGTGGGTAGATTTGTGGGGTATTATAAGCGCTTAGAGGAAAGAGGGAGACAGATCTGTGTCTCGCCTATTGTTACTTTGATTAAAGTTTTAATATTTTTTATGCAGTCCTTGTGTCGTGTCTTTTTCGTTTAATTAGTGCATTTGGTATTCTTAGAATAAGTCGGCATAAGAATAAGAGGAGGTAATGGAAACAAAGTGCAAAGCAGTTGCTGGAAAAGATAACTTTTTATTTACCCTGAGTAAGTTCCCTTGAAGATGAAAAAGAATATAATTTAGTAGAAGAAAGAATTGCGTTTCCTTGTACACTGAATATTTAGTGACTCCCAGTCGATATTCTTTCTAGTTTAAACTATGTTTTCATCAGATGCAATAACTATAAGACAAATAGAAATATTTATAATATTAGAAGCTTACGACTCAGATGAATATTGGCAAGATAAACCAAAGCACAAGCACAACCACACATAATAATCTATTTTTTTAAAAAAAAGTTGTATAAAAAATAATATTAATTTTGCGTGATTATTTTTATTCAAATAAATTATATCTATAGAAATAATTTCTGGCAATAAAGAGGACGGAAATCGAAAAGTTTATCTAAAGATGAAAATATGTATATATACTTTTAAAAAATACAGAAAAACTAGAAAGTTAAGAAAAAGGATTCTATAAAAATAAAGTTATGTAAAAATAATTTTCATGAGTCTCCGGTTTTGAATGTTCATTTGGATCTTTGCCGATTCAACTGAAAAAAATATTTACGAAAAGAAAATGAAATCTACGATCACAAGTTTCAAGTTATCATTATTTTCTTAATTTAGGTCATTAACCAGTTTAAAATGGTTTGAAACAATCACGAGACTTTTCTATTGGTCTTCCATCCCCCTCTCTCACTCTCTCAGTATATATAGGATAATATAATTTTTTTGACATTAATTTTCAATTTTTTTAAGCTGGCAAACAAATTTTGGAGTTCAATCGATTTTGAGATGAGCGAAAAAGAAACAAACATTGTTTTGCTAAATATTGAAACAATAACGAGACTCTCATATTATTATAGCATGCTTAATATGAGAGTCTCGTTATTGTTTCAAACCGGTTTAATTTGGTTAATGTTTTAACTTTGAAAATTTGTAAGAATTCATAGAATGAATAATTTGGAACTCTAGTCGCAACTTTAGTTTGCGACTAGAGTTAGATCGTTAAATGGGAAAATCCTGTTCTTTCTTTTGTTATAATCCTAAAGTGAAAAACGGATGCATCAAAACCGACAAATCGCCGATTTGATGCCTACGCATTTTGAGGCTTCAAAAACTTCAAAAAACAAAACAAAATTATCTTATTCTCTTGTTAATAAAATTTCAGCTGTAAATACTTGAGGAGAGTATTTGGAATATTTTGGTAAGTAATTCATTAAAAAGATATCAGAAAAACGTTTAGCTTTTTTGAGATTTTAAGATTTCAATTACTACCTCGAAAAATTTGAACAAGATAAGATTGGAATGGATGCAGACGTTTTAGATCTTAAAATTTTCCGGCTAAATTGTCTAAGATTAGAATTAATTTCTTCAGAAAAATTAAATATCTTAGTATATATTTAATTAAATAATGCAATGTTGTATTTTATTGCTTATATTTTCCTTTCTGGGGTCATTAGAAACTGAATAAAATCATCCAAAACAGCAAAGACATATTAAATAAAAAAAATTAAATTTAGGCTGTTAAAGCCATTGAATCTCTGTTGTATTTTCTAACATACCAAATCCCATAACTATTGGGTTGTTCGAAAAGTCATTTCGTTTTTTTTTTGGTGAAAATGAAAGACGATCCTCGTATAATGAATAATTATTTTATTAAATTATATATCGCCCATTCTGATCCAAAACCTTTTGCCATCTTTCTGGTAGAGGCATGATTCCACGCTCATAAAATTTTTGGTATTTGCTGGCAAAAAACTAATCCAAGGTGATTTTTGACGTCTTCATTTGAGACTAAGGTTTTACCGTCCAAAAAATTTTGCATTGACCGGAACAAATAATAATCTGAAGGAACCAGATCTGGATAATATGATGGAGTGGATCATTTTTGTGACATTTGAGGAGCGAATCACAGACTTCAATGCAACAACACAAATTTCTCTCCGTGAGGACAGGGAGAACTCAAATATCGAGTTTCGAGGTTAAACCCAGGCCTTTCAGGTGGTCATAAACAGTTGAATTCAATAAATTTAAACTCTCACCGATCTCACGTGTTGTTGTTCGCCGGTTTGCATCAACTATTACCTTTATCGTGTCTTTATCAGCTTCAACCGGCCATCCGGAACGTGGTGCATCTTCGACATCAAAATTGCCGGATCGAAATTTTGTAAACCAGTTCTGACACTGTCGTATTGTCAACGCATCTTCTCCATACACATCGGTTAATTTCTTTCTGGCTTGAACAGCATTTTTACCTTTCCTACAGGAAAAAAGTGAAATATGACGAAATTGCTGCTTATTGCTTTCCCTATTTAAAAGGGCATCTATCAAAAACTACTGCGCAAAATCAATTGAACGTTTTCACAAACAAGTATTGCTATATCACCTCTCAAAACATACAATGATTATACGTCTTAAGTGTGAAGTTGGAATAAAAAAATACAATTAAATCCTTTGTCGAGAAAAAACGAAATTACTTTTCGAACGACCCAATATAATTACAATAGATTACAAGTATATAGTTGCATTTTCGTACTCGAGTTGAATGGTACTGCATGCATGAGATAAAGCTTTTATCTCCTGACCAAAAATCAATATTTCATGAACTTATTCAAGCGATTGAGTTATTAACTGATGTCGAGTGGTTATTACAAACACCCCCTCCCCACAAATAATAATAATAATAATTGATTTAGCAAAACATAATAATAATAATAAAACAGAAAAAATATATAATAAAACCTTGCTCTTGTTTTTGTAAATGCAATGGTATATAATTTTATATTTCATTCTCTGATGCCAAAATATTGATATAGCATTTAAAATTTAAATTATGTAACAAAGAGGTAACATACAATTTAAGAATTTCAATACCAATTCTGGCTTTTATTGTCTGTTTACAGTTTAAACTAGCAGGCGTCCTGGCATAGAGGTAGAGTGTCTTCGTGATCTGGGAGTCCCGGGTTCTAGTCCCGGTTCGGGCATGACTGTTCTTCTGTATTCAAAACTTATATGAATGTCCCCTACCCCTGTAAAAAAGGGCTTAGCAAGCAAATGTAATGAATGTGTAGCTAAGGATGTACTCTTGGCCGTAGTTGACGCTATTATAAAACAAGAGAATCTTATTTAGGCTTAAATACGTTGATGCATTCGTTCGCTTGTCCATGGCAAGTGCTATTAGTAACAACAACAACAGATTAAACGAAATTATTGACTTAAGAGGATTTTTTTACACAAATGAATTAAAGACCTTCAAAATTTTATGAGAAATATTTTTTTTTTTTTGAAATTGTCACTAAATAAAATTTATTTTTTTAAAGTCAAGCTTTAAACATTTAAAAGAATGTTGAAAATAACAATACAAATGATTTAGTATGAAACCATTTATATTTGGTAATTAATTTCATATTATGTAATTATTAATTCAATTAATAATTGACTTAATACCATGTAATTATTGATTGAATTAATAATTAATTTAATATTATGCAATTATTAATTCGTTTAATAACTGATTTCGTATTATTTAATTATTAATTTAATTAATAAATTTATATTAGCCACGCATTTATTTAGTGGATTCTGAAACATGTATTCTATATTGTTACGATAAGCTTTTTAAAAAGGCAACAGAACAATATATAAAAATAACTAAAAATTAAAATTTCTCAAATTTTTTTACCACAGAATCAAAATGATATATTTCATTCTATATACAATTCTATTCTTCATTTTATTGACAAAATGATATACTACATTCTATGTAAAGTAAATTTGAAATACGTTTTTATGTTTTGTTTCATTCAAAGAAACTATTTAAAATCGTTATCAAAATTTTTCATCATTGGATGTTTTTCAAATTTGATTGCGTCTAATTTTCTTAGGCAAACCAAGTCTGCGAATGCAAATAAAATAAAAAGAATTACGATTCACATTATTCACTTTTGTCTTGACTCCACTATTAGTTGATAGATGATTAAAATTAATTCATTTATTGATTAATGGGTTTTAAAAATATGCCTTAGTGAAATGCTTTCACAAAAATAAATTTCAATAGCGATCGGTTCCACATTTTTTTATGATTGCATAAAATGAAAAAGGGAATTCATAGAATTGGAGCCCTAATAGAATCTATGACCAAACTTTCGACTTGATTGAGTGTAATTGTTTCAAAATAATAATTTCTTCTGTAGAAAGTCAGAGTTAAGTCTAAAAATTAGCTTCTAGTGATCTGAAAATATTGTATAGATTAATGTCTCAGAAAAATTAATAAATTTCTACAAAATCAAGACAATAAATATGTGTTATTAAAAAATCAGATTATGAAATATATATATTAAAAAATGATGTGTTGCCGATGTTTGTATATAATTATTGGTGATTATACATAATCGTCACCAAACTTATTAATGATTAAGAATAAAAACCGATAATCATATATAATCAATGGTTAATAATCATGTGAAAACATGATGTTGTTTTGATTTGGAGATTTTGCCTCAAAATGAATGTGCCGAAAATTGGCGATTAATCGCTTTTGAGGTATCAATTTTTCTCTTTTAGGCTTATTAGAAAATGATAAAAAGTGGTGATTGATGACTTATCGCATATTTATTATATGCAGTTACATATAAATATAAATATATGTAATTATATTTTAAAGGCTAATCTTAATTCTAATTAATTTTCAAAGTGTTGCTTTAATTTAATCCAAATTAGCCTTATTCTTAAATATTGTCTTATTTCCTTATCCTGTTTCACTCTTTCACCTTAATTAATTCAATTGGAGCTTTGTAAAATTGCTTTCGTTTGTGGTTCCTACGCTCCAACTGAAGGGACAAGAAATTACCAATCTAAACAAATTCTTCTAAAGGATCCCTGTGTTTCCCTTGCCTGGTCTGGCGCGTGTAAAGAAATCCCTATGAAAATCTCATGGAATATGAGACTAGGTATAAATGATTTAATTCTCTTAACGCTCTTCTGTTTTTGTGTTCAGCTGTGAGTGGGCGAGCCCTGCCCACGCCTCTTGTGAATAGGTCGTGCCTCCCAGGAAGAGAATAAAACGAACTTAAAAATTCGAATGCCTTTTCACCGTCTTTGAAACTGCCTTTTGCTTCAAACAAAAATTATGTGTTGCATATATATTATTCAAAGAGATTCGAATAACTAGAATTCAGATAATCGGCTTTCTAATATACATTATTGATACATTTATTCAATTAAAATCTTTTTCGGAGTTCTGTTTTCTTTTCATAGAAAGAAAAACCAAGAAACACATAATAGTTTCAATCATATGTAAATTTTCTTTCAATCTAACTTACTGGATATTTTTCTCTTTGTATCCTTTCGTGCTTGGGCCTCCCATAACTCGCATTAAATCACAAAAAGATTAGTCATCTCCTCATTATCTTCAGAAAACCATTTCGAACAACATAAAACCTCGTGTTAAACAACATCCGAAGTGATGCTGCAATCATTTACCAGTACCCCTTCCCTTCCCTCGATAAACAAAAAGAGGTCCTGCCCTGTATCATTCGAAACTGACAACCGTGAAACTGCTTGCAGATACTAGCCAAATTAAAGTGATCATAAAAAAAAAGGGACGAATTTGGCCTTTTAAAAAAAGGACAGTAAAAAAGAGGGGGGATGATCATATCATAGATGAAGCTTCAAGGAATAGATGAGAATGAGGGGGGGGGGTCGTTTCCAACAGTATATGAGGATTGAGGGGGGGGGTGCTCGAAAAGAGCCTCCGGAGAGTTAATTAAGAGGAGATATAGCATTTCTCCAACTCAACCAATGATAGAGCTCGATGGGTTCGACGATGGGGGCGAGGTGGGGATGGAGAGGGTTCTTTAAATAACTCCCGCAATCGTGCATCGTCAGGAATTTGGAATTAATTAATTCAGCAGCGATAGGGGGTTTAAATCAGGAGTATACTGAAAGGGGATTACCCTCCAGATCATTTATTGGGAAGGATTATTATTTACGTTCCGATTGCAAGAGGTGCTATGACTTTAGGGTGATTTTTTTTTTCAAAAAAAAAATCTTTATTAAATGAATGAACGTAAGAAGGGAATGGGGGGAAGGGGATAGTGACTTTTTTTCTGTAAGGGATTTGGAAAGATTGTGCGATTTGATTTTGTGTTC
The DNA here is from genome assembly GCA_026289955.1 of Argiope argentata. Lineage (NCBI taxonomy): Eukaryota > Metazoa > Arthropoda > Arachnida > Araneae > Araneidae > Argiope > Argiope argentata. The sequence goes on from JAOUZG010017314.1 coordinate 67,149, forward strand.
ATGTTCGATTGAGAGAAAAAAAATTGTTGTCTTGGATGCAAATGGTAAATGAATTCGTCGGATTGGAATATGAAATCTAATAGAAATTCATCGAATGTATAATATTTTTTTCGGCTTGTAATAATCAGATTATATTGAATTTCATTATGAACAACAACGGCTGTGTAGCTGTAGAGGCTTCGAGAACCTGCAATGTTTGGTTGTATATTGGCGATTATTCGAGCCCCGAAGTGGGAGTTGTCTTTGTCATATGCTCAATGTCATCGCTGTCGTATGAATAATCTTGCCCTGTTGACCAGATGAAGAAGTATAGAACATATCTTACATTTATTTTTTAGCTTGTAATATTCATATTATGTGTTTCATTAGAGATAGAAATAGTTGAATAACAATAGAAGTTTCGAGAACCTGGAATCTTTGTAGATTGGAGATAATTCAAAATCCGAAGAGTGAGTTGTCCTTGTCATATGCTCAATGTCATCCTTGTCTTATGTTCAATCTTCCCATGCCGACTAGATAAAGAATCCTAGACCATATCCTACTATTTTTCTAAGATTAAGGCTATATTTTTTGGCTTGTATTAAACATATTATATAGAGTTTCATTAGGAATAGAAATGGTTTTATAACAACAGAAGCTCCGATATCATATGTTTGGTTGTAGATTGGCGATAATTCGAAATTCGAAGAGTGAGTTACCCTTGTAGTCAATGTCATCATTGTCACATGTTCAATCTTGCCATGTTGACCAGATAAAGAAGCCTCTACTATATCCTACTGTTTTTCTATGGTTATATTTTTTAGCTTGTAATAATCATATTATATTGAGTTTCACTAGGAATAAAAATGATTTTATAACAATAGAAGCTTCGAGAACATGGTATTTTTATTAGTAGATTGAAAATAATTTGAAATTCGAAGATTTAGTAGTCCTAAATGTTATAATGACAGTTTTACACATTCAGTTTCTTCTTGCTGATTAGGTAAGGAATGTGGTGAATATCCCTGTTCATTCTTTAATGATCATCAATCATTATCAATATTCATTCTTTAATGATAATGTGTGTATTGCCTGTATTTAGATCAGATCATTCATCAAGAGTTAGTAAATTTAAGACAGAGGTATTTAGAAGATTAGGAATATGCATCTATTTACATTTTTAATTAATTAAAAATTAAGCGAAATTTTGGATTTTTCTATAATATCTATCTAGAATATTATTTTCTAGACCAAATTTGTAAATTACTTTAAAATTTTACGAAGTTGTATTCTTTACAATATCTATATCAATATTTTTTTTCAAAATATTTTTTCTTAATTTTAAATAGTATTTATTTTAATATTTTATAGAAATTGTTTAAGGGTTATTTTTTATTGTTTTCTGAACGATTTTTTCGTGACAGTTTTTATTTAGCATCGTTATTTTCTTCAATTGTTCAAAGCCAAGGAAGAAATACTCTATTTTTATTTGCATGAAAAGAAAGAGTATTAAATCACAATGACCAAAAGACAACATTATATACATATTTTTTATTTTCCAGAAGTTGACCGTTACACAACAAAGTGGGATGACGTATTTTAATTTTTCGAACTAAAAATGTATGTGGCATTATATAATGTATCCAAAATCCATAAAAAAGAATTGAATCTCAAATGATTATCTATATATCATTGGATGCTTTAAAAAGGTATCGATTTCCTTCAGAAATAAATTCAAAGGAACGCCCGACCTTTGTCAAGCTACTTTGTATTTTGTTACAAACTTTCTTACTTGCTGTTCTCTGATATTGAGATGTTTTAAAACATAAAGTACTGATAATGTCATTTAAGATTTCTTGTGAGATAAACCAAAGACGAACCATCTAATGTCGTCTAGTGTCTAAATTATGTGACTTTTAACATGAGATAAGAGAGAATAAAGTTTTTTTCCCCCAACAAAATTATTATCGCAAGCTTTAAAATTAAATGTAATAAAATAAACAACTGGGAGAATATAACAACTCTGCTTCAACACTGATTGTATTTGGTTAATACGCTTTCTTTTGTATTCGTTCAATTGAAAATATGTATTAAAAAAATGTCTTTTGGAATGAAAATAGGCTTACAAAATCATGTGGAATTTTTACTTTCTCTTATATAAATAACACAAAGAAAGAAATATTGTTTCTGTTAATGCGCTTTCTTTTGCATTTGTTCTCTTGAAAATATTTAAAAAAATTCTTTTCGAATTAAAATAGCCTTACAAAATTATGTGGAATTTTTACTTTCTTGTATATGAAGAAGAGCGAAATTGTATTTGTTGAAAATGTAGAGCTTGAGATTTTGATAAATCTCCACTTTCCAAACATTCCGGAGACCGAAAAACACAATTTTGATGTTATGCCACTGTTTAGGAACGTGATAACTCAAAACCATCTCTAACTAGATAGATAAAATTTGGTTTATAGACTTTACAACATATTTGCAAATCCCTTCACAGGAATAAACTGACAATATTAAAATAATTTGTACGTTTATTCAGTGAAATGAATTTGAGGAATATAAATTTACTTACAGAAATAAATCTAGACTCTTCAGATGAAATTGTAAATTTATTTAGAGGAATAAATCCGTAATCTTCAGAAGAAATTGTAAATTTATTCAGAGGAATAAATTTGTAATCTTGAGAAGAATTTGTAACTTTATTCAGAGGAATAAATCTAGAGTCCCTAGAAGAATTTGTATATTCTTTTACTTGAATAAATTTACGATCTTCTGAGGAATTTGTAAATTTATCAAGATAAATTTGTAAATTCATTTAGAGGAATTTTGTCTGTATCTCTGTCTACCAACAGAAAATTGGGAGGATATTATTCTCACTTGTTTTCAAACACTACATAACTGCAAACTGGGGATAAAAAGCTGCTAATTTTTTTTCTTAGAATATATAGTTTACATTCACGTTTTTCAAGATAAGCTAATTAGAGACTTTAAAATAAGTGTTTAAATAAATTGGAGTTGTTTGATTCAAAAGTCAATCAACTATTTAAAATTATTAATAAAAGCTTCATTGCATCGAGGGACAGTTGATAAATTTTTCGATTGGGGACTGCTCATAAAAAGTTTTTTAAAAAACTGGGAACGATTTACGTAATTGAGCAAACTATTTAAATATTTTTGTTCTGAATGAAATATTTTTTATGAACAAGCAATATAAAATAAAAAAAAATTAAGTCAAATACTACTTAGGTCAACAAAGAAATTTATTATTATTACTTTTACTTTTTATTAAATAATTAGAATTAATATAAATAATTTATCAAAAAGCAATTGATTTTTGCAAGAATAGGAATCACATTTTTCACCTTCACATGAAAAATTCCGAAATCCTCTCGTTTTAGAGATTGAGCTACTGCCTGTCGATTTCAATTTTCATTACAAACTGCTAAAATTCTAATTAAAGTATTAAAAATGAGTTAAATTTAATGAATGAATTAATATTTCAAAAAATTGTATTAGCATTAAGAATCATCCACTATAAGTTTAAAAAATGTATTTGAACTTGAGTGGATGAATAAGAAGTATTTTATTGACGATTGAAAATTTGAACGAGGCATATAAATATATATAGTGAGCGTGTAAACTAATGGAAGGAATTGAAAAAACAAGCAAGCGTTTGATTAAAGCGGCATTGTAAAATAGTGTCAGGATATAAAAGAATGAATAAACCAGTGAACCGAATTTCTGTAACATTATAATGACCCATTAATTTTTCTGACAGATTTCATGATGCATGAAAATCTGTTTGAAAATATTTTCCTGAGGCGATACTTTAAATTGATGAACTGTTAAATAAAGAGCTGTCCTTTCTCAAACGATAAGAGACCTCAGTGATTTAGGAAGAAGTTTCTCTTTGGGTCCAAAGGGTTAGTTGTAATGATTTTGATTCTATTGGAGATCCATCATTGCGAGCACTTAGAGAATGTTAACTCTGAATTCTAGGAGTAAACGTACCATTATTGAGTGGTGCGTATATTCAAAGGTAGTGTGTACCAATTCAGGTACCATGTTCGTTATCTAACCTCAAAACAAATTGCAAAGCTCGTACCAAGATAGGCTTCGTGCTGCTTCTGAAGGAGGCGTTAATATAGCATAACTAATACTAACTCTCAGTAAATGAATAGAGAACAAAAAAGATTTTGAATATTAAATGATAAGTTTATTGTTCGTAATAAATCATGTTCTTGCCATTTTAAGCCGAAGGTCATATCTTGTTTTTAAATAGCGCCAACTAAGGCCAAGAGTAAGTCTTAGTTACTCAATCATCACATTCGCTTGCACAGCCCCAATTTAAAAGGGGGTACATTCACACATCTCATAGATAAAACAGACATTAAACAACCATGTCCAAACCAGGACTCGACCCCCGGGACCCCCAGATCACGGCCACTGAGCCAGGACGTTGGCATATATCATGCATCTCATTAACAACACAAACACTTCATTTAAATTAGGTGTTTTTATTCAATGGTCTTGATCAGGGGTTCTCAAACTTTTAGACATTGCGACCCCCTTTTTAGACTAAGTATTCTGGTGACCCCCTCCCCCAAAGTTTTAACTCTGTCTAAAGTTTAGACAGAGATTTTGGAAAATTTTACCCTTACACAAGAGTTCGTAGAGTATGTGTCGGGTATTGGCGCCACATCCCTTGACGCTTCATCTCTCTCCTTACTAGTATAATCTCATCTCGAAACTTTGATTGAACAGTTTACAGATTACATTCCAGTTAAGGATATGAGTGGGGTTGTGTGGATAGTCAATCCGTTCGGTGAGTAAGCCGTAACAAAAGCTGAGCTAAGTGTCCGTCATCATGATCAACTGACAGAGATATCAAGGGATCAGTCAGCTAAAGTAGCTTTTAACACAGCTTATATCAACAAATTTTGGGTAAAAAGGAATACCCAGACCTGTCCACAACAGCATTAAAATTTTTTACGAGACATTTTCTACATATTACAACTATGAACAAGGATTCTTCATACTGATAAATTTAAAAACAAAATCAAAAAATCGTTTGACACTAGAAAAATACAATGTTTTGTGTGTTACAAAGCTCATTCCAGAAATTAAAAAATTGGTTAATTCCAAACAAGCTCATGTTTTCCATTAACTAATGGAACACAAACACCAACTTGTATGTGTATTAAAAGCATTATGTGTACTCTTATTTTAAATGAAAACTAAAGCGATAAATTAGATTTCTTTAAACTTTTCTTCCACATCTCGCGACCCCCTGAACACATTCCGTTACCCCCTGGGGGTCACGACCCACCTTTTGAGAACCCCTGGTCTAGATTATTGAAATTACAGAATGTATTAATTCTGAAAATTAAATAGCAATTTTTTAATGATAAAAAATCTCTTTAATAGCAGGAAATAAATAATTGTCTAATTTAAAATCATCATTAAATGTTGGTCTTATATATAAAAACGATTCTGCATTTCAATAACATAAATTCCTTGTCTGAAAACTAATTTTAAAAAGATATTTTTAACATTAAAAGCTTTCAATAAATGTCTAAAAATGTGGTTATACACACATATACACACACAGGGAGAGATTTCTTTTATAAGTATAAATAAATCTAATATTTCTAAAAGTCGTTGAGGAAAACATTTTCTTGAAATGGAACGATTGATGACATGCAAGTCTGGAAACAAATCTTTCATTTATTAGCTACTTCATGTCGGAAATTTAAGAAGCTTTTAGACAACAAAATACCAGAAAGGGATAAAAAGTAAATAGCGGAAGGGGAAAAAAATTCCGAGTGACCTAGATTTCACGCCCATTTTCTTCGAAAGCAAGTAACAAAAGGCTCTTTCCACTTTAAAATCGCATCTCCAAAACAAACACGATTAGCGAGTCAACGTTCTTCACTTTCTTTCTCTAACACACACTCCTGTCCATAAATCATGCTCTGTGAGCGTTGTTGGTGGTTTGTCCAAGATCCTTGTTTTTAAACTCCTGGCAAATCGTCCGCCTCTCGCTCTTCCCTCCCTCCCACCCCATTGCAACCCCACCTGCACCTTTTTCCATCCCCCCTCGAAGATTTTAAGAACTTTTCTCTTCAGGAAGAATTTGCGCCGTTAGAGGAACATTATTCCTGTTCGATAACAGGAGTTCTTAATTTCCTGTATACGAGAGATACCTAGCCTGCTTAGGAAGGGAGGAGGGAAAAAAAGCGTAATGCTTTGAGAAAGACATGGGGTTGTAGAAAGAAGGGGGGCGCAGGAAAAAATCGTCTGCGACATTAGCAATATCGATCGCCTGGTGTTTGGTTTAAAAGCATCCTCTCTCTACCCTACGATTTATGTCTGCAAGAAAAATGGCAGGTGTGGTTTCGACAAGAGAGGTGATGTTTAGTTATTAAAGATCGTGTTTTGTTTGAGAACAAAGGCCTGTCTCGATTGCTCGGAGTACCACAAGATTAGAGATTTTATGTTGTAAATAACTGTTAAAAAGAAGGGGTTAAGTTCTTTCTTGAACAAACTTTTCAAGGCCAGTGTTCTTTTATTACTTCATTATGATTAATATTTGAAGATAAAACATTGTTCTTTATTTCTGACTTTTAACAATATAATTAAGCAGTATACATAGTGACAAGATAAAACGATTGAAAATTTGAACAAGATATATAAATATTTATAGGGTGAGTATGAACTAATAATAGGGATTGATAAAGAACGACTGGAATAAAAAAAGAACCAGTCACTCAACCTCAATTACCCTACCGATTACAGCATTCTTTATTTTATATGAAGGCCCATGAAGCCTAAATATGAGATCTATGGTCATTTGTTTCCCTCTATCCAAAAGATTTTAGAGATATATCAAAACAAACTTTTGCATAGTTTTCATCCTTTGTAGTTGCCTCAATATTTCTGATTTTCAAACGTTGCAAAACAGTTATGATATTATTTATTGCTGAAATTTAATTTAAATATCACTTTCATCTAACGCGATAAGATGCCGATCATTAAAGCTGGTTGACATGACCAAGTAATTATTATTAACACAGTTTGACGAACAGCTGGCCAGTTGAGACCGCTATTAATTTTCATGTCGAATCCTTTGAAAAGAATATTTAATTACTTTCCATAAAAAGTTGGTGGGGAGTCGCTTTCCATTGTACCATATTTAGTCCAGCAATAAGTCAAGAATTTCTCCTCGTTTACTGCCAACTATTCCGCCATCAGTGAAGAGAATCGACAGGATTTGTTGTGGCCGAATATAAGTCACGGACTCAAGAAATAAAGAAGATGTAGAGTTAACTGTTGTCAAAGCAACTTGTAGTTCTGAAACAGTTGAATTAAAAGTATGAACTATCCCTAATGTAGAGGTTTATTACCACTCTTCGAAGGCATTCAGGAAAATATGTCCACAATAGGTTTTGATTTGGGGAAAATACATGCAAAACTTCATTACCACATCAATCAATATGATTCTATACAGTACAATTGGTCAATCTGTTTTTTTAAATGCTTCTTAATCAGTATAGAGCTCATATTTTAAAAATATTAAGATAATTATTGTAACGAAAAGTGTAGTCATGTAGTGAATATGTAGAAGATGTGGAGAGGATTGAGCATTCTAAGACCGATGACCGAACTCATTCACGTCCGGGTCACCATTGTGAAGGATTCGGATAGGATTAATCGTACGGACCGAAGAGCGAACTCAATTACGTCCGAGTCACATTGTGGAGGATACGTATGAACCGAGGACTGAACTCGTAACGTTAGGGTTTGTAGGGAATAACACAGTCTCACGACATAAGTTATCTGTTTTATGAGCTATCACCATAAATACATCCTATTATCTCAACAAACAAAAGCAATTTTTAAAAAGAGCATAATGGCAACATGATAATGCAAAATCATGTAGATAATAAACATCATAAACAAACAGAAGCATACAAACAACAAATGATTAACAAACAGCAGCCCAAAGCCTACTGTGAGAATTCGCAGTAGAGAAAGATTGTGCTCAATAGGTGTTTCGATTCATTTGCTAACTTCAAGTAACTCACAACTAATTACTCTCAGCTTTTATCTCTTGGGTTTAGACTGGGAAAGTAAACTTTTAGAAAAATATCGTAACCTCGATTCTAACGAAATATTGTCGAAATTCCATATATTTCAGGAACATTTGTCTTTGTTTCCAACTTCGCCAGATTTATCGCAAAGTCGCCAAACAGCCGCCAAGGCTTGATCATTGATATGACATTCTTACAACATTCGTTACAGGTATCTGTAAAGCCATTCTCTTTACTAAGAGATTCACTGCGCTGGGAAGCAGTAGTACAATTTTTTAACATCCATTTCTTTGAAATAAAGCATTGATATGTAAACGAAATTTGTAGCTATACACCGTCTTTAGGAATTCAAGTTTTGTCTTTTTGCAAACACTTAAAAAGAGAATCTTTTGAAGTTTTTTTTTTACTGAAAATTTTTTTAAAATTAAAATAGATCTTAATTTCAAGGATTTGTCGAATGATTTTAAATTCAGAATACCTTGCTACCATTTAAAATATTGGGGAAAGCAAAAATGTCAGTAACGTAATAGAAATTTTAAGAAAAAAAAAACTTTAGATCGAATAAAGCCTAGGTCATTATTATAAAGTCAATGCGCTCATTGCTCGAGGAATCAAAATAATACGTTAAATATTAAAATCAAAGTTCAAATCAACCTTAACAGATCTTTAGCAACAGATTCGAACCATTCATTTCTTTCGGTCTAACATTTAAGCGAACTGAAAGAAACTATCTTAAAACGGTCAGGCAACAAACTAGTTACACACAGCTAACTTCTCTTCAGTCTCGATCCAAAAAAACTTAAAACATTTCTCCTATTTCGTCTAAAAAAATACTAAAACGCGAGCCGAGTTTAATCCCTTCACATACAATGACGCTTCTGACACACGTATCTATTTGCAGAATTTTTAGTTCCGAGTCTGCAACTAAGCTCCAAAATAAAGTATTTAAATGAACAAAAATCAATTCGAAACGCTTTAATATCTCAAAAATTCATATATATATATATATATATTTAAAAAATCAAATTAAAATAAAAGATTAAAATGAAGTCTGCTATGCATATTTCAATATATCATGCCAGGATGTAGTTTCTTGAACGGCCAAGCATCACGTCCTCGTGCAAGTTAAGTTATATATTTATTCATTTCAATTGTCCATTGAATTAGTCACTTTAGTATTTGCAAATGACCCAAAAAGCTTTGTCTCGCCTTTATTGTTAAAAAAAATATCACATTTCTTGTTTATTTCATTTCATATATTCGCGTGCTCAAAATCACATTTTCCTAGGTTTTATTTGCTCTAGCCATTGACTTATTTTTTAATCAGAGCTTTTGTAAATGCAATGGAAATGCGTTATTAAAAGCTGATTTTTTTTTGAGATGCTTGTGCAGATAATAACATGTTTATTTTTCACCTACGGATTTTTAATGACGCCGAAAACCTCATCTCAAAAATAACATCATGTTCTGACATGATAATAAATTACCAAAATAGGATGTGTCATCTAATTACAAATTTAAATAAATTATGTATCAAGGGATTAAATAGTGGTCGAATTTGCACTGAAGTTGTTGCAAACCACAAATCATGAAACTTGTAAAATGGTCGAGTTCGAATCGGTTCGATTACTTGAGATCACGGCGCGGAATTGGAAAATCTTAAAGACACCCTAAAAATTGGGATCCGAAATTGGGATAGATTTCTGTATTGATCTTTTCCGAATTTATAAAAATGTAACAATATGAAATGCGATTGTTTATGTTCTTCAAAGATTTTCTTCATTTAGTAAGACACGTTTGTTTGTCAATTATTTGATTTTACCACAAATTATCTATTATAATAAATGAGTACTTTGTGAATAAATATCTCTCAATGTATATTTGCTTCCTTTCAGATAAATCATGAGATGATGGCGATTAATCAGTGAAAACCGAGTGATTAACCGGATCGCAATCGAGGATGGATTTCAGGTGAAATCGAATGTCGTGCGTCGCGGTTGAACCATGAATGCCTCACCGAAATTGGAATACAGAAACGCTTTCGGACTGTTCCTATGTCTGTCCTGCGTCCTAGCGTTCCGATGCTGCTCTGCGCTGGACTTAAGTAAGTGACTGTCAATTAAATCCACCCCGTTCATTAATCTGTCGTTTAATTCAAATTCAGTCTATAGTTTCGCAGGTAACGCTTTGCTATGAGAACGGATAGGTCTGCTGAGGTCTAATCTATCTGTCACAATCCAGCATTGATTAATGTGGATATTTTCTTCCGATAAATTAATGTGAGGTGTTCTGGATCAGTAATTATAGGTTGTAAATAGTGTTATTTGAATTATCATCACCGATGGCATTCTTATTCTTAGATCCAGAATGATACTCACTGAATTTATTGATTTCTATAGAAATTATTTCTGGATTAGTAATTATACGTTGTAAAGAGTATTATTTAAATTATCATCACCGATGGCATTCTTATTCTTAAATTCAGAATGATTATTTTCTATAGAAATTATTTCCGGATTAGTAATTATAGGTTGTAAAGAGTATTATTTGAATTATTATCACCGATGGCATTCTTATTCTTAGATCCAGAATGATATTCATTGAACTGATTGGTTTCTATTGAAATTATTTCTGTATTAATAATTACAGGTTGTAAAGAGTATTATTTGAATTATTATCACCGAGGGCATTCTTATTCTTAGATCCAGAATGATACTCATTGAATTGATTGGTTTCTATTGAAATTATTTTTGGATTAGTAATTATAGGTTGTAAAGAGTATTATCTGAATTATTATCACCGATTACCTTCTTATTCTTAAATCCAGAATGATACTCATTGGATTGATTGGTTTCTAATGAAATTATTTCTGGATTAGTATTTATAGGTTGTAAAGAGTATTATTTGAATTATTATCACCAATGACATTCTTATTCTTAGATCCAGGATTATACTCATTGAATTGATTGGTTTCTATTGAAATTATTTCTGGATTAGTAATTATAGGTTGTAAAGAGTATTAACTGAATTATCAACACCGAGGACATTCTTATTCTTAGATCCAGAATGATACTCATTGAATTGATTGGTTTCTATTGAAATTATTTCCTGATTAGTAATTATAGGTTGTAAAGAGTATTATTTGAATTATTATCACCGATGGCATTCTTATTCTTAGATCCAGAATGATACTCATTGAATTGATTAGTTTCTATTGAAATTATTTCTGGATTAGTAATTATAGGTTGTAAAGAATATTATTTGAATGTGGGTATGTTTGGAAGGAAACGAAGATACATGTCTCTATCTCAATGGAGAGAGTGGATTTTACTTATTTTAAAAAGAGTTTATTGTGAAATTGAACAAAGATGTATCAAATTATGATTTGATTAAGACTTATTTAAATGCTGAAAGCTTTATAAAATTACAGCATTAGATCATACTCTTGCTTAATAAGATAAGATAAATGTTATCAATAATAGATAAGATTTCGTCTTCTTACTAGAGGAACATCTGACCCACAGTTTGAATTGAGGGGTTTCCTCGTCCCCCAACCCAGGGGGTATGACAATGTGAGTTTTAAGCAATACGCAAAAGAATTATAAAATACAAATATATTTGGATTTATACATAATATAAATGCAGAAATCCTTATGAAACAAAAATTGATTTGTTAAAAGTCAAAAATGTTTGGGAAATTAGAAAAGAATATCGTTTTATTAGTTTCGTTGATTCGTTAAGAATCTTGCCTATAAATTAAGCAATATATTACTTCGTTCTTGAATTAAGAAATGAGCCACATTTCTATTGTATCTTTGGGTACTAAAGTTCCGATTGATAAATAACACAAGATTTTCATTTTTAAAAAATATTATAAGTACTGTAAAATCTATACAAACGGTGTAATAGTCCAGAAAAGGATCTTTTAAAAATAAAAGTTAGGGTACTTTTCTTGTCCTCGTGAAATATTGCTCCGTCCGTAAACACAAGATATTGCAGTGGCGAATTTTGGAAAATTTGCATGTGTCTGTCTGTTTGTGTGTACGTATGTGTGTTTCTGTGTATGCCCGTCTGTTTTTGTGTGTATCTGTGCATGCGTGTCTGTTTGCGTGTGCGTATATGTGTGTTCATGCGTATGTGTTTGCGTATGTGGATGCCTGTGGGCTTATCTGTTTGTTTGTTAGTGTGTGTGTCTGTTTATGTGTGTCTGTGTGTTTCTCTGTGTGTCTGTCTGTTTCTTTGTATGCGTATCTGTCTGTTTATGTGTTTTTTTTGTGTGTCTGTTTGTGTGTTTTTTAATTAAAAGGAAGCTAGGATTTTTGTTGTAATTGAAATTCTTTTTCAACAATTCTTTTTTGCGTGTATGTGTATCTTTTTGCGCGTATGTGTATGTGTGTCTGTTTGAGTGTCTGTGTGTATGTGTATGCGTGTCTGTTTGTATGTGTATGTGTCTACGTATAATTCATATTTTTAACGGTTTGCTTATGAAATCTAACTTCTTTTCATACATTTGTTTCCAAACTGGTATAAGAAAAAAAATTTAAAAATACTTATTTTAATTTTAAAAAAGCTAGGATTTTTGTTGCAATTTAATTTTTTTTAAATTTTTTTTTTCAATTATCAAATAAACTAATTAAAATATTTACTTTTTAGAACTAATATAACTTTATCTCGATCCAAAAATTAACAGTAAATCTTTAATTTAAAATTGTAATCGCTTAGATAAATTTGTACTAATATTTCCAATTGCTGATTGATATTGACGACCAAGCATTCTCCAAATTTAGACAGGATTTTTTGGTGCCTTTCTTCTCTTCTCTTCTCGTCTCATGAAAGTCATTCAACCCTAAAAACCTTTTATTGCTGAAAACACTTTATCGAAGCACTAGTTACCAACTGCTCTAATCAAATATGTCAGCCAAACTCATGACGGAACAAGAAGTTGACTCCAGAAAACATTCAATATGCCCCGATTTTCGTTCCGTTGTCCTCGCCCAAATCTGATTTCAGCCGACTTTCCGAGTCTTAGAATAACACTTTTCGACTAATTTATGGAAAGCTTCGAAGAGGAGAATTTTATTTCTTGTGCAGGGGGGCATCTCACTTTTCTGAAAAGAATCCTCCGTGATGCAGTAGATGTCAGAGCTTATTGCCATCAAACTGGTTGCATCTAACACTTTGGGTGGAAAGGGAGAGAATTCTAACCCTCTCTTCGGGTGATTTTAGAATATATTAAAAAATCTATTATTGACTTTGTGTTTCTTTTGAGGGTAAGTTTCTGACGCCATTTATTTTCCAGTTTCGTCTTGTATCTTTTTCATTGTTCCATAATCTTTTTCGTTTTAAAAGTAAATTTTTATTTATTACTATTAATAGCATTCCCAGGTGGTTTAATTTATTGATGTGATGGATTATAATGATGAAAATAAGAACCAATAAGTGTCATCTCATAAATTATTTTCGAAATTTATATGACTATATAACTTGATTCATATTATATTTACGTGTCAAACGTTTTATGAAAGAGTGAGGGGAATAATACTTGTTAAGATGGTGTTGAAAATTTGAACCAAATCCAATTAATCGTTGCTGTCTGTCGGTCTGTTCTTCCATACGTATATAAGTGCAGCAACTCATAAATGCAATCAATTAAATCAAAGAAATTCGGTAAAATATCATGTTATTACAAATACAGTTTTCTATGAAAATTTAGCGTAAATAAGCTGTCATAAACAAGTTTAAAATAAATATTCACGATAAATATTAAGTAAAAATGTTTGATTTTGAGTCAAAGATCTATATTTGGTTCATGCAATTACAATCAAATTTGTTGTTTTTTATTAAATTTCGTATGAAATCCATTCACAGGGATCGGTAGCATATGTTCGAGTATAAATGAAGCACATAGCCAGATAACTCAAATAGTTAGGTTAATAAAATTTCTTGCACTGGTTTAGACTCAAAAATTATAGATATTTATCATATTTTGAACCAAATTTGTCTAATGCTTGACCAGCTGTTAGTTTATATCTCCACATGTATATACCACATCAAATTTTGAATAATTTTTAAAAAGTTTGTCTGCCTGTCTGAATACAAGTAAACACTATCACTACAAAATGCAATGAATTAAGTAAATAAAATTTGGTAGACATGTCCATTCGGTTCGAGTTAATAGATTTTATATATTTATATGCCGTTTATTTAAAATTCCTACATCAAATCAGGTGGTTTGGCTTTGTTATATTAACTTCACGCTTTAAAGCAACATTAGGCTATTTTGAGACAATCTCGTAATTTTGAACAACGATCAGATGACGAGAAAGACATCTGAACTGGCAAACTCCACCCCAAACTTTGTTCCGGACTGATTTAACGTGTACAATACCCTCTTTTACGATGATTCCACGGTGAATTCTGGTCTTGAATCTCAAACATTCCGTTCCCGACGCCGGAGCATTACCATTAGGCCCCGCGACTCACCTGAAACCAGTGGGAATGTTCTTCTTGTATCTTCCCACAGTTTAGGAAGGAATATGGTAACATAAGTTAAAGATCAAAGTTTAATTTTATTCTAAAATTCGATTAAGATCTTCAATTATAATTGGTTGAATTTACTTTGTCTAATTTATTGCCTTCTTGGTTTGCTATAATCTCATGAAAACAAAACTGACTAACAAACATTGATTGGATATGTCTGCCAAATTTTATTTACTTAATTCATTGCATTTTGTAGTGATCATGTTCACTTGTATTCAGACAGGCAGACAGACTTCTTTTAAATTATTCAAAATTTGATGTGGTACATACATGGGGAGGTATATACTGACCGGTAGTCAAGCATTAGACAAATTTGGTTCAAAATTTGATAAATATCTCTAAATTTGAGTCTAAACCAGTGCAAGAAATTTTATCTACCTCACTCTTTGCGTTGTTGTTGTTCCTTATGCTTGTACAAACCCCCTGCTGATACAGTAGCAGATTTAAGCCGAAAGGAGCATCTCTTGTTTTTGAAGTAGCTCCAACTAGCGCCAAGAGCACGACTTAGATACTCGCTCACCATATTTGCTTGCACAGCCACTTTTTACAAGGGGGAGGGGGAACAGTCACACATCACACAGAGAGCACACAGAAGAACAACCATGCCCGAACCGAGACTCGAACCCGGAACTTCCAGAACACGAGGAAGACGCGCTACCTCTGTGCCAGAAAGCCGGCAACTCTTTGCGTTGCCTGGCTATGTGCTTCATTTATACTCGAACGTCTGTTACCGAGCCCTGTGAACGGATTTCATACGAAATCTAATTTAAAAAACAACAAATTTGATTGCAATTGCATGAACCAAATATAGATCTTTGACTCAAAATCGAAAATTTTTACTGAATATTTCTCGAGAATATTTATTTCAGACTTTTTTGACAGCTTATTAACTCTAAAATTTCATATAAAACTGTATTTGTAATAACAAGATATTTTTCCGAATTTACTTGATTTAATTTATTGCATTTGTGAATTGTTTCACTTATAAACATATGGAAAGCACAGACCGACAGACAGCAACGATTAATTGGATTTGGTTCAAAATGTGATAAATAACTATAATTTAGGTGCTGAGCTTATGTACCACATTTTATCTACCTGGCGCTTTGAATTTTAAAGTTTCAAAGTTCACTTGTGTTGGAATAACTCTCCCCCGCCCCTGGGAGGGACACATCGAAATGAGGATGAGGTGCTCCAGGCATGGTGGTTGGATCTTTCCACCCTGGAGAGTACACTAATAGATAGTGGTAGGCTCCTCCCATCGATGAATTGTACTTCCAACGGGAAAAGTTTTACCGTGACCGGTGATGCCCTTAGGAATGAACCACAGTTCCCTCTAGTGTTGCAGTTACGTTGGTCTAGTCATTCAGTTTTATGGTTTAAACCAGTGTTCCTTTGGAGTTGGAAAGACAAGGTATGACGTGTTCTGGAACAGTTGGACAAATAAATTCCGAATGAGTTAATCCCGTTTAAAATTTAATAGATATAACAAATTTGGGTGCAATTCGATATACCAAATTTCAGTCATCTAGATCGAAAAATTTTATAGTGTTTACAGACAGACAGACATAATTACAAATTCGGAGAAATCTGAAACTTTTAAGTTCGTTAAAACCTCAACCTTAAATTTTTTAAGATTAAAATATTTGCCTAAAACTTTATATAAGAGAAAGTAAACAGGTTAAAGAAAATATCTTCTCATTATTTTTTAATATGTGTTAAGTACACTAAAAAGAAAACATGGTAATCATCAGAATATCTTTTCAGAAATTCGGTTCAAGGAAATTGTTTCAGACATTACTGAATCAGAAAAAAAATATTTGGGTGAATAAATATGTCTCTGTTGCCCTTAAAGGCATCGTAAATTTGATGGAAATCTCATGTTTTTCATTAAAGTTTATTAATCCATTTACGAATCTCTTATTAAATAAACTCGGAAGATTTCTGGAACAGTTAAATCGTCTGCAATGTTAATTCTTTCATAGAATTTTATTTTTACCAGTAATTTTTATAAAAGAATGATTTGGTAATAATCATTCTCGCAATTCTAAAATATTAGTGTAATAAAACACATATTAATTGAAAATGTAAATAAAAAACTTTATCTTTTTACTAAGTGAATAAAATAAATTCTAATTAATAGTACAAAATTCAATAAAAAATGCAACGAATTTTGTTATGCTTCTTAATAATATTGCTTTAGATCGAAACACGTTCCTTAATCAAATAAAAAGATTTTGTTTGCTGTATTAATCTTATTCAGGTAATAGAATCAAACTTCACAAATGAAATATGGCATAAGTTAATGGGAATGCGATTATAGGCTGAGAACTTTTATAATAATAAGATTAATCCGATTTTTGTGATACAAGCAACTGTTGAAAGAATGAAATTTGCTAATGCGAGGGAAAATAGATTATCCGAGTTTTCCTCAAACGATATTTGAGTTAACTGAAAAGTTATCCGAAAATAGAAGTAGATTTTTCCTCTTTTTGTAGAAAGTCCTGGGAGCCGATTTTCAGTCTCATAGAATGGGGCTATATAAGGAGATGAATTTACAAAAAATTATTCATTGAAAAAATTCATGTACTTTTCTATATACACTTACATGTTAACACTCCTAGTAGTTTCCATTGTTTATCTAGAGAACAATATTCGTTTGAGTTCAACCAAGTTTCAAGATCCATGGTGACTTGGTGGTAAGGTCTCGACTCGTGAGACGTAATGTTTTTCACAATGTTAATAATACATTCATGATGTTAATCATAACTCGTTTCATAATGTTAACCATAACATGTTTCATAATGTTAACCATAATGTGAGCAATAATGTTACAGTTTCGTGCCCCGAAGGACCGTATGTTGCACATTAAATCCGTCAGGACCAAACGCCATTCCGCTAGTGAGGGTGTGAATAAGGATGTACCATCTTAGGTTTCGTCCTCGTCATCTGATAACTGTTCAAAATTACGAAGTCTATCCCAAATATCCCAAGTGTCGCTTTATAACGGAGCGTTAATATAACTAAACTAAACTCAATCAATTCTTAAGTAACCAAATATTTCAGAAATTGCCCAAAATCTACATTTCAAATTTCTGACTAGAAATGGTTGTTGATTTTTTCTAAGAAAAGTTTCGTCAAAATTTTAATGATGCAAAATTGCAGGATGACCATTTATACTTCATATTATAGTTTAAAACTTAGATTTTCGGTAATGGGAATTTTTTTCAGTATATTTTTTCATTATTTTAGTAATATTTTAAATGTACTTTTAAAAGAATTTTCTTATATTTTATTAATAACATAAATAAAAAATTAAATTTTATTAAATTTTTATTTGTAACATTGGATACATTGTGTAACCATTATAGACACGGAGTAATTAAGAACATTTTTAAAAAAATTGCGGAAATATTAGAATGAAGCCTGAACTATTATACAACGATATTTAAAATTGGGGATTCGAATTTCCTTTAAATTTGTTTAATACATTTAATTACCAATATTTTTCCTCTTAATTAAACAGCACGTTCCTTCTTGAAAATTTATCGTTATTTCAAAGAAATTAAATTAATCTGTTTTGCTTAACTGTACTCATACGAATTTATATTTTAAGAGAATAATCAAATCAATAATTGCAACATAGAAAATTCTACAAAAATCAGGCAGCACTATGCCCCAATAGGTTCAGAAAATTTTCACAATTTCTTATTTTTAATAAATAAGAAAATTTAAAATTTATTTCTTGGTTATTGTTATTTCACGTTCTTATATTCTAAATCTCTCTTGTATTTGAAAGCATATTCACAGAGATTTTTTGAGCTTTTTAAATTTGTTATTCCAGACCACTACCACGTGCTCCTTGTCTTTCGTTGATCACTATTCAATAAATTCCTGCAATTCATAATGTATTTTCATAAATCCGAAAATCGTTCAAATCTATTCCCAGAGTAAAAGCTTAAAAATAGTTGAATAAAAGAAATCAACTATAGTTCTAAATTAAACGTATAAAAAATTAAAAGGAAATCTGATATGCATATTACAATGCATCATGTCAGAACATCATTTCTTGAACGGCCAAGAACCACGTGCTCGTGCGAGTTAAATTATGTTTTCATTCATTTTAATTGTTTCATTGAATGAGTTACTTTAGTATTGCAAACGATCCAAAAAACTTTGTCTCGCTTTTATTGTTTTTTAAAAAATATCAATTTTTTTATTTATTTCATTTCATATAATCACGTGCTTAAAATTGCATTTTTCTAGGTCTGTAGTCATTAACTTATTTTTTTTATCAGAGCTTTTGTAAATGCAATGACAAAAAGTTATTAAAAGCTGATTTTTTTTAGATGTTCGCGCCGATAATAAAATTTTTATTTTGCACCTTCCAAAAATTTCCTCCGAAATACAACATCATGTTCTGTCGCCTTTTTTTCTTTGGCTGTTTTAGCTTCTAAAACTTAAGCGTATAAAAGTTTTTTTGAATGGCTACTCCTTTGACAGCTATTTAAATTCTATACATTTATTTTTCTCTTAATTATGAGTTTTTTTACGGTGTAACGCCACATTCGGCACACACCTAATCATCATCAGAATGTATCAGAATATAAATATTGAGAGGTTCCATCTCTGAAAACCTCTCTGCTTTCTACAACAATCTACTTATCTTTGACCATATGAATTACTATTTTTTAAATCCCCATTAAATGTCGCCATTTCCCAAATCAAACTTTTTCAAAAATCCCTGATTTATTCAAACGTGTTCAAGAAATAATTAAAAGATATGTATAAAATACCTAAATATATTTTTAGCACCAAAAACCTTCGTTCATCTGGAGTCATCCCACTCACATTTGGTGATCTCAATCACTCTCTTCATCATTTCCCCAATAAACCCCGCCACTTCACAAATAACACCTTTCCGCAAATCACCGAATTGTTCAAGCCTATTCCAAATGCAGTGCAAAAGACCAATCGAAAGCCAAGTCCTTCTGGACAGTTTATCCCCCCGGACAGCTCGAGTGATCATTGATAGAGTTAAGTCCCTTCCAACTGGACGGGGGACAGCCAAATCGACACTGAAGCAGCAACTCTGCCGAACACGCATCCTCGGCAGTGAAGCCCCTTCCATACCCCTGAGCCTTAATGGAAACAGTATAATTAACCCCAGCGGCAAACGCGTGTTTCGGAAGGGGGGCGCGCTGAGGCAGGGGGGTGTTTGGAACGTCGAGGGGTGTTCGCATTCCCGTGAAAGAGAGGTGCATTAACTTTCTCTAATGGATGGCAGGTTGCGCTGTTCCTTTTCGGGTTGGTAGGGGGGTGGCCTGAGGGAGAGAAAGGATTGGTGATGCATGCAACTGGTTCTGGTTCGCCCGAGATTTCGATGAATGCGTTCGACCGGTTGGAGGAATCATATTGCAGAAGATTCGCCCATTGTGAGGGGATATTCGCTGTCTATTAGATTATGTTACTGGTAAAAGCAGCTCTCGCTGCAAAATGCGTGTGGGAGACGGTGCTCCCAAGAAGCGGAGAGGCAGATGGTTTTTGAAAGAACCGTATTGTGTTTTCGTCTTTAATGCTGTCAGTCCAACGAATATTTTTTTTTCTTTTTATGCCATATATGGGACTACGCTAGTCTCACGTGATCATATAAGGCCATTTACAAGTATATAAAAAATCCTATTAATTATTTTGAATAGATCTGACGATTCTGCATGATTTTCTACAATACTAGAAATCGTAATCGTTGAAACGTTTGGCATAGATTTGATGATTGTGAATGATTTTATACAACACTAGAAATCTTACTCGTTAATTTATTTAGCATAGATCTCATGATTGTGCATGATTTTATACAACACTAGAAACCGTAATCGTTAAAATATTTGGCATGGATTTGATGATTGTGAATGATTTTATACAACACTAGAAATCATAATTGTTAAAAATTTTGCATAGATTTGATGACTGGGGATGATTTTATACAATACTAGAAATCGTACTCGTTAAATTATTTGGCATAGATTTGATGATTGCCCATGATTTTATACAACACTAGAAATCATAATCATTAAAATAGTTGGCATAGATTTGATGATTGTGCACGATTTTATACAACACCAGAAATCGTAATCGTTAAAATATTTCTCATGGATTTGATGATTGTATGATTTTCTACAACACCAGAAATCGTAATCATTAAAATAGTTGGCATAGATTTGATGACTGTTCATGATTTTCTACAACACTTAAAATCGTAATCGTTAAAATGTTTGGCATAGATTTGATGATCGTGGATAATTTTTTACAACCCGTGAAATCGTACTCGTTAATTTATTTAGCATAAATCTGATGATTGTGCATGATTTTATCCAATACTAGAAATCATAATCGTTAAAATATTTGGCATGGATTTGATGATTGTGAATGATTTTATACAATATTAGAAATCGTAATTGTTAAAATTTTGGCATAAATTTGATGATTGTGAATGATTTTATGCAATACTAGAACTCGTTACATTATTTGGCATAGATGATGATTGCCCATGATTTTCAACAACACTAGAAATAGCAATCGCTAAATTATTTGACAAAGATTTGATAATTGTGTATGATTTTCTACACTAGAAATCGTAGTCGTTGAATTATTTGGCACAGATTTGATAAATGTGTGTGATTTTCTACACTGGAAGTCGTAATCATAAATACTTTTGCATATATTTGATGATCATTTTGCATAGATGGATTGTATCCTTTGATGATTGATTTGCATATAATCATGCAAAAGGATTTACGTAATCATAAATAATTTTTCTTTATTTTTAACATCACCAGAAATTATATTCGTTAGAATCATATTAATCGCTTTGCATAAATCTGATAATTGTGAATGATTTTTTTACGATACTAGAAATCATAATCATTAAAATCATATTAATCGTTTTGCCTAGATCTGATAAATATGGATGATTTTTTTTACGAAACTAGAAACCATAACAGTAAAAATTATATTAATAGATTTTCATAGATTTGATAATTGTGGATGATTTTCTACAACTCTAGAAATCGTAACTGTCAAACAATTTACTCAGTTTTAATACGTATGCTTAATTTCCTACAATGCTAAAAATAGTATCATAACATAATAAAATGATTAATATCAAAATCATACTAAGCATTTTAAATAGATGATTTTTTTTAATAAAACGAGACCCCCTTGGAGAAAGGGCAGCTGGGAATGAGGAAGAGATTCTTCCGGCATGGTGGTTTTATCTCGCCACCCTGAAGGGTACACTAATAGGTAGGGTTAAGCTCCTGCCCTCTATAATGCGATGTATTTCCTTCGGGAAGGATTTTACCGTGGCCGGTGATGGCCCGTAGGACTTAACCATGGTTCTCACCAGTGCTGTTGTTGCAACATTTTCCCGGGTAGATTATCTACGAAGCATCTACCTCGATAATCTACCATCCTATTTCTGTTCATCATCTTATACATCGCGTAAAATGATACGCTTTTAAAAAATTCAAGAAGTATTAAAGATGGCACTTGGAAGTTTTTTTAGACAAAATAATTTCAGGAAAGGCAACCCAGATCAGACCGGAAACTTTTAATCCCACCTTCATAGATTAAAATAAAAAAAAAACGTTTAATTTTATTTTGAAAAATTAAAATTCAAAAAAAAATTCTCAAATGTCTGCTTTGGAAATCACAATCCGTATATTTCTATAAAAATTCTAAATAATGTGTTTCTGCTTCTCCCCTCTTTTGCAACAATTTCCCGGGTATATTATCTACGAAGCATCTACCCGGATAATCTACCATCCTATTCCTGCTCATCATCATACACAACGCGTATTCCCTCAAGACAAAGTGATGGTGGGTGGTTCTATTCATAACTTCCGAATCGGCCGTTCCTATTCTCTCTGGCGAATAAATTGTTCCTATTCGAATATCGGGCTGGCTCCTGTTTCATGATGACCCCCCCAGCCCTCAGCCCTTTCCTTTGAAACAGAAAATTTGATGCAGGAACTCACCCTATCCCTACATGTGGCTTTTGTCAAGATGATGATATCTGCTAAGCTTTGATGTTGTGAAATTTGAACCATGTGGATTTCCTCCCCCTTTGTTCCGTTGGAGCAGAAATATGTACCATATCACTCTTTGGTATCTAGCGTGATTACATTTTTTTTAAAAAAATTATAGTCGCCTTAGATGACCAGTTTGGTGACCCGGGAGTAATGGTTACATTTGATTCAGATTTTTTTTATATATAACTAAATGTTCAGGATTAGTTCAAATTGTTTGATCTAAAAATGGAGTTATTTTAAATGTCTGAGTTTTAATAGTCCTATAAAACCACACCTTTAATAAAAAAGTAAATATCTGGTTCATCAATGGAATTTTGTTATGTTGTAATTTCTTTTTTTATCTTTTTTATTTTATATACGTAAATATTTTTTATTTGTTTTGTGGCTACCAGATATTAGTAACAATTTTTCTTCCACTCAATAATGAAAAAAAAAATCATGTTATTAAGAAAGTATTTGATTAAAAAAATGAAAATGATTTAGAGATAAATTAACAAAAATACACCGATTATAGCTTCATTGGCACTCATTTCAAGCGATTATAATTAATTTCTATGTTATCTAAAGTAATATTAAAGACAAATAAACTTTGTATTTGAGTTGTCCCTTTACAAACCAAACAGTTTGACCTATAATTACCAAATTTTGAACATGTGTAACTTGGAGTTTTTAAATGTGCCCCTGAAAGCCATTTTTTAAAATTATAATTTATTAGTTAATAATTAAGCTGGATTTTGACGTTTTTCCAAGATAGCTTCCGAAAATTTTATCTCAAAAAATAAATGTTACACATTCCCTAAGTTAAAAAAAATGGATTCCCTGAAAATTTGAATTTTCAGGGAAAAATTGTACTCTGTTACTTGAAATTAGGCAAAATAAGTTTTTTAAATTTCTAATATACAGTAGAAATCCGAAAGACAATTAATTTCAAATAATTAAAAAAATGTAAATTTTTTTTGAAAATTAGTAAAATTTATTTTTTGTGATAAAATTTTCGGAAGCTATCTTGAAAAAACGTCAAAATCCAGCTTAATTATTAACTAATTAATTATAATTAAAATAATGGCTTTCAGTTGCACATTCTAAACCTCCGAGTTACACATGTTCAAAATTTGGTATTTATAGGTCAAACTGTTTTGTATGTCAAGGCACAACTCAAAGACAAAGTTTACTCATCTTTAATATTACTTTAGATAACACAGAAATTAATTTTAATCACTTGAACTGAGTACCAATGAAACTATAATTGGTTATTATCGACGGTTAATATTTACGTAATACGTGATAGTAGTCATACGTAAATATAATATATGTAAATATATAAATACGCAATATACGTAAATATATTACTACTATTATTTATACGTGATAGTAGTAAAATACGTAAATATATAGTAGTAAAATACGTAAATATATTTATTATAATAATATAATAAATACGTAATAGTAAAAAAAACAGTTAATATTTGGTTAATTTATTTCTAAATCAAAGAATCAGTCCGAAAACAATTTACGGTGTATTTAAAGAGATGAGTTATATTTCTGCATGTGTTAAAATACTTAGCTATATAATTATTCACTGAATACAAAGCCCATTTTGTTGTTTCCAGAAAAAAAAACAATTATATAACTTCATTTAGCAAACTACAAATCCTAATTAAAGCAATATTTATTGGACTAACATATAAAGCAAATTCTTTCTGAGTCAAAAACTTTTAAAAGGAAGATGCATTGTATTAGAGTGCTTTAATTCTGTTACATCTAAAACACAAGGGAAATTATGCAAATTAGAAATAAATATTAAGTGTGAATTGCAAAAACGGAGAATAAATAAAATATAACTGAAGGAACTGATGTATCCTTCCTATAAATTTACAGAAAGTTACCTTCCAGCAGGAATTTTAAATAAAGAATTTTTTTTTTCTGTTAAAGGTGGGAATTTGCTTACTACATTAATATTTGTTTTTCATTATTTAGAATGGAGAAAAAGCAAACTGAATTCGTTACTTATTTGATGGTGGTAAAATACAAATTTTTGGCGAAGAAGTTGGTTTTTAATTAATTAACAGAAAATTAATGAATTAATATTTGAAAAAACTATATTAATATCAAGTGTTTTCCACAACAAGTTTTAAAAAATGTATTTGAACTTAAGTAGATAAATAAAAAAGATTTTATTAACGATTGAAGATTTCATCAAGATATATATTTACATATAAGAAGAGTGTGATAGGAATTAATCAGAATTAAAAAAGCAAAATTATTTTAATGATCGAAAATTCCCAGCTATTGAATTTAACGGATCTCTAAGTTTCGGATCTCTTATTCTAAAATGGATTATTTTTCTCAACATACTAACTCAAAAACAAAAGCTAGACTGGTGAAATTTGGTAAATGGTTTTTCAGTCAAATATGTAGATTTCTGTCAAATTTTGGAGGAAATCCCTTCAGAGGAAGTCTTTCTGTTCGGCTATGAGAGTACAAGTGAATAATATAATTACAAAATAGAAGAAGCTAGATAAATAACATTTGGTAGAACAGATTTAACATTTAAAGAGTACATATAAAATTAATTTGGAATTAAAACCATCGAATGTTTGATCTCATGTAAATCTGTTCTTTTACATGTATATAAACGCAATTACTTTTTTAAATGGCATCATATTTTTAACATTTAAAGCGTAGGGCTTTATTAAATTTAGAGCGATATATCTCAAAACATTGATCATCAGTAGTTCTGCTCTTTGATAAACATTTTAACATAACTCAAAAATACAAAAAATTAATTAAATATATATGAAATTTGGTATATATATATGAAATATTATATATATGATATATGAAATGGTATTATATATATGAAATATTATATATATGATATATGAAATGGTATTATATATATGAAATATTATATATATGATATATGAAATGGTATTATATATATGAAATTTGGTATGTAATCTGGTAGTAATGGGTCAAAATTTCGTTTCAATCGGTCAGAAAATAAAAGTTACTCGTAACACAAACTTTTATTCCAATTTTTGTACATTAACCCTATTTAAGGAATTAATTAATCCCTCAAAATCTTCAGAGATTGCAAGCTATCATACTTACTCGCAACCATTTATTGTCAACGACATGCAGTTACTAATAGTGGAAGATATTCATTATATATGGAGAAGTTTTTGGATGATGAGAGATGTGAACAAGTTTTGGGGAAAATGTGGGATGATGAGAGATGTGGGAAAGTTTTGGGAAACATGTGGATGAAGAGAGATGTGGGAAAGTTTAAGTAAAGATGTGGGATGAGGAGAAATGCGAAAAAGTTTCGGAAGAGATGTGGGATGATGAGAGATGTAAAAAATGTTTCGAAAAAGATGTGCGATGATGAGAGATGTAAGAAAGTTTTGGGGAAAATATCGGATGATGAGAGATGTAAAGATGTTTTGGGGAAAATATGGGATGATGAGAGATGTAAAGATGTTTTGGAAGAGATGTGGGATGATAAGAGATGCGAAAAGTTTTGTAAAAGATTCAGAATGATGAGAGTTGTGGGAAAGTTTTGGAAAAGATGAGCGATGATGAGAGATGTGGGAAAGTTTTGGGGAAACTGTTCCAATTGGTTGTCATAAAAGTTAAATAAAAATTAACGTAAGTTTTGGGATAATGAGAGATGTCAAAAAGTTTTGTGAAATTTGTAGGAGGATGAGAGATGTGGGAAAGTTTTGGGGAAACTCTTCCCATTGATTATCATTAAAATTAAATAAAAATAACAAAAATCATAAATTTTGAAAAAAAAATTAATACATTTGGTGAAATTTCAACACGTAAAGTTTATGCCGCCTTTATTTTGAAAACAAATTCCCAATACTTTTAATTTCAAAACAGCCTCTTCCATTCCGAAACAATGTTGGAATTAAATAAGAGATTAAATATTGATTAATTTTGGAAAACAATGCACCGCTAAACTTATCGAAAATGCATTAGCCTTTTCCGATATACTATTCAACGCCTCCAACCAAGAATTGGATATTTCAATCAAATCGCAACTTAATTCCATGAAAAATAGTCCCTCTTCATAATCGTGACATTTTAATTCATCTCTCACTTTATCTGATACCCAACCGTGACTGGTAAATTAATGTGTTAGTTAACTCCGCCACTGATAAATCTCCCCTTCAGCAAACTAGTCGAGGGGATATCTTTTTATTAGAATGCATCGGCTTTAGAGTCGAGTTTCTTTGGAACTTATTTGCGTACGCAGAGGAGAGCTTGATGAATCTGTCTTAGCTCTTTTCGCTTAAAAGCTTTTCCCAATTAACGTCATTTCCGACGGCGAGTCAATGCATCATATTCTTTCTTTTCTGGTCGCATTCTCTTCAATGGGCACTATTTTTACGTCCATTCACGGCGATAGGCTAACGCTACCGACCTTTTTTTGTCCTTTGTTCTCGAGCCTTTTCCTTTTTAATTGCGATTGCCGGTGCTGCTGACGCCATTAGCATTCGGCGTGTCGGATATTGGAAAACTTTGTAACTTGATTGCTGTTACAAAGTTTTCCATGAGGTGTCAAAGAGCCGGGAAGATGGAAGCTCGCATATGGAGGTCTTGGTTATTAAAAGGTGGATTATGTAAAAAATTTTGAATTTGATTATAGATAACTAGCCGCCTTTGGCGACCAGTCGGTTCGCCAGTATTAATGCTCGCTAAAATTTTCATATAATATTTTATGTAGCTGTGTCTCATAACAGGTTTTTCACCAAAGTATTTTTAAACCAAACAAATTTTCATAACCATATAATTCATTTATAGTATTATTTTCTTCAGATGTTCTGTTTATTGTACTACTCATCTTTCTCTTTCTATCCGAGTAATGATTGTCCCGGAATTGATATTTTACTTAAATGGTGGAGGGAAAGGTCTAAAATTCTACGTTTTTATAGAATAAGAAGATTCTAATTTTCATAAATGTAAATACACTGAACAAATAAATACACAATTGATTTTCAAGAGATGAGAAAGTTTAAAAACAGCTTGGAAAATGCTGCGCACAAAGGAAATAATGGTGACACACACACACACCCTTCTTACTTTTTTTTCTCTCCTTTTTTTCTTCGCTACCTTTCTTTTTACAAACCTTTTTTTCCCTTTGTTATTCTTTTTTTCTTCCCTGCCCAGACTTTATTTCGAGCAGACATAGATTAAATATTCATACTGACTAATAATAAAAGCAACTATTTTCTTTCTTTACTAAACATCCCGTAATCTATAAATGAAAACCAACTGACTTCTAGCATTTCTTTCTAAACAAATCATAATTTATTACTTCCTGCTATCTTACACTGTTGGTGTGGGGGAAGGAAATGAAGATTTTTGGCGAGAAAGTAAGAAAAGTGACGTTTTAACTATTTTCCTCGCAGTTTTTTCGTGTTTTCTTTCCATAAGAACCATCCTCGTGTCTCAACGAAAATATTAAGCAAAAAATTAGCCGAATCGGTCAAGCCGTTCTCCAGTTTTGCGCTTAGCAACGCATTTCGCGTTCCATTTTTATTAATATAGATAAAAAATGAATGGAATGAATGAATCTTACTTGGTAGGGAAAATTATCAAGGTAACATAAAAGGTTAAAAACAAACATCGTAATAAATTATATTGATTATTTTTTTTGTTCAAATTTCTTCTATCGTTTAATTTTTTGGCATCTATATATTTTTACAAAATGTGCGCTGTGGCTACTAATATTGGTTACTATGTTGTTCATTTTTTAAGCTAATTTTTTCTAACATTTTACTTTTTAGTACCTATATTTTCACAGAAAATAAATCTTAATGGGTGTATATTGGCTATGGCTACTGATA
>JAOUZG010017314.1:96191-128592 GCA_026289955.1 Argiope argentata
ATTTGAACAATATGCCACCAATGAAATGATTATCATTATCGCTATATTATTTTTTAAACATTTTGTCTTTTTATTTCTGCTTTACAGTTCCGATAAGAAAAAGTCAAAACAAAATTGGATACCCAGATACTTTGCCAATGTTACATAATATTCTTCCTTTTTTCTTCTCTAAATTCTGTTTCAGAAACAAGCGATAAAAAAACACCCTTCCAATGTACTTTTAGCAATTGATATTTTCGCAATATTTATTATTGACTTTTATTTTGTGAATAAACTTATAAGAAGTTGAACAATATGCCGCCAATAAAATAATTATCATTATCGCTGTATTATTTTTAAAATATTATTATCTTTTTATTTCTGCCTTAAAGTTCCGATAAGAAAAAGATTAAACGAAGTCAGTTACTCAGTTACTTTGCTAATATTATATAAGTTTCACGTCTTCGTTCTCTAAACACTCTTTCACGGAAAGAAAGAAAAAACTTTACAATCTACTTTTAGCAATTGATATTTTCAATCATTCACCCCCAGTCGTCCGTTGCTCCAATCACAGCAGACAGACTTCGGCAGTGAAACGCTTGGTTGGAAGAACCGAAGCGCCGTGTGTTCCATCAGGTAAACGATTACGATACCGCACACACCATCATCGATCCTCGTAATAAGTGCGCGTGTTTGGCAGGAACCATCTTTCTGTACTTAGCCAAATGACTGCTGCGGATAGAACGATAGATCACAAGAACCGCACACACAGAAAGAAGAAAGAACAAAAAAAAACATAAGAACGAGGGCAAGAGAGAGGAAGAGGGGAAAAAAATAGTTGTCGCCGGACCGTAGAATGGAGGGCTTTTGAGATCGTGGGTGTGTCCTTTGGTGGACAAAACGCGCATTAGGGGGATTGACCAGGGTTCGGGTGCTATCATTTTGGAACGTCCACTTCGCGTTTTTTGACAAACATGCTGTCAGGCGGACTGACTCCCCTAGATCTATGATTGTCCACTCTCTGGGATTTCTGATCCAGGGTGAGAGTAGTTTGTTGAACTGGGGACGGCGTTATGGATGTAGGGGATTGAAAACACATTATCTGGCTAGATCCAGGCAATGGATGGTGGGTTCCAGGTTGTGATCTCATTTGCTGAGAGTGCCCCTAGGATGGATTAGGCGAGTGGTGTTTGAATTTAACGGTGGTTGGCTGATTAGGGGTTACTTACACTGATTTTAGGGGCATGTTGGAATTATAGCCACATTATTCTATGATGTTTAATATCATCGTTGGGAAAATATTTAAATTTTCAGTTTATTTTTTCTGTTAATTAAGCATAATATCAAATATTTAAAGTCAGAAGTATTTAATAAGGGGGTAATTGTATTTTTTAATTAAAAAAATAAAGGCTTCAATTTGTTTTTTGTTTAAGTATATTGAAAAAACCCAGTTGGACAGGTCTATTCAAAACGTTCCGGAATAATTTCTAATAAACTAA
Source organism: Argiope argentata (assembly GCA_026289955.1). Lineage (NCBI taxonomy): Eukaryota > Metazoa > Arthropoda > Arachnida > Araneae > Araneidae > Argiope > Argiope argentata. The sequence continues at coordinate 97,670 of JAOUZG010017314.1, forward strand.
TAATATCAAAGAACGTCTTCCAAGATATTGGCTAGTAATAGGTACGAAATATTAACAGTTGGCGTAAATTTAGTATTTTCACTAAATCTATCCTTTCATCTATGGCGAGAGGTTTGGCGATTATACCCTGCAATCCAATGCAGTATCCGAAAAATCTATTTGTGATTTAAACGATTTTTTTGCATGCTACATTGTGTTAACTTGGTGAATGAATTCCTTTCCTTTGGGTCGGGATATCCTGGCTGGTAGAGCGTTGGACTCGTACTCCTTAGGTTACGATATCGAAACTCGCCGGTCAAAAGATTCCCCGAGTAAATGGTGGCTGGCGCTCGTTAAATATGTTCGTGGTCGCGAAGTCCTCCATATCGAGAGTAATATCACTGAGGATACTGGGTCAAAGGCAATCGTTCTCTGTTCCAGGTCTAAATTACGATCTGATTTGAGTGAATGAATATGCATGAATGAAATCCGCCTCCTAAAAAGGGTTGTAACGTGTGTGTAGTTAAGTCGTACTCTTGGACCTAGATGGCGCTACTTGTAAAACAAGAGACGTATATCTCATGCTTAAAATCTGCTGATGTATTAGTGGGGCTTGTCCATGGAAAGTGCCATAAGTAGCATGATTTTCTTTTGGAGGAAGGAATCATATGAATGGACTGACCAGCGTGTTCCCTGGACATGGACCCAATCGAGAATGTTCAGGACATTCTTGGCAGATGAATATCTGGGCGCGTATCACTCCGAAAAGCTCTCCAAGATTTGGAAAGAGATATTTTGGAGGAGCGGGACAGCAAACCCCAACCTCTCATTAATAGCCTCATCGACTCGATGCCTCAAAAGTGTTCAACGTTGCTGGTCGCCCGAAGAAACCATACCCCTTACAAAAATCGATTTTCTTTTAAGGAAACACATTTTTTCAGTTGTTTTTCTCATAGTCACAAACTGTGTGTGTGTTTTTTTACTTTTGCACCCAAATGTGCCATAAAACGCATTTGTTTCTGCCAAAAAATGTCATTTTTATTTCATATAGTCTATTAAGTCTGTCGATACTGTATAAATCCTTCAATAAATTCTCCAGGTGAAAAATCATCCCACATCCTAAACATACTTTTATTGTTTTGAGCAGTGTATATAACTCTCTTCATTTTATAGTTGTTGTTTTAACTTTTATTCGCACAGCAAGACAAAACCGACTACTTCTGAACGGATTTTACTCAACATTTGACAGAAACCTAGAAATGTGATCTGAAGACATCCAAAATTCATCCGTCTAACTCAAAGCTTATCTTAGTCAATAACAAACAGAACAGATATTTTTCAGAAACATGTTTTTTGAACTCCGAGAGGTCTAACACGTGGAATGTTCACAAAATCTTGTGCTCGAATCTCTTAACAATTATTATACTTCGTATATGAGGGAAAAATAAATTACATCCACTATAAATGATGTCATCATGACATCCAAAAATTAAAAGCCTTAATAAATAATCATATTTATGAAGGGGTTTACATATGATTATCTTGAACAAGTATACCACGCGTTGAAAAGGTATGTTAACCACTTAATTCTTTTGCCAGAATGCCGTAAGTGCATCTATTTATCGAATTTTGATAGTTGTAAGCAAAAGATAAGTTATTCATAACGATTTTAACTGAATATTAAAATTGCTTTGAATATATTGATAAGTCAAGTATTCAATGGATTTCCATTTGATTCAAAATAAGAAAATATACCCAAGATAGAAGATGCCATCTTATTAGGTAAAGTAAATAAAGCAGTTAAGTGGTTAATCGCTACCATCAAATTTTCAACCAAGTCTTATCTGAAACCATAGAGTTTAATAGAAGGGGAGGAGAGAGATCAATGGAGTGAACCTGGATCTCCTAAGTGCATAGACATTACTAAATTCTAAAAACTATGAACTAACAAAAGCTGATGATTTCTTCAAGGAATAGGTCATTTTATTATTACAATACAGATCATGATGATGTGAGACTTTGTCAAAAGAAAAATACCCGCATCATTTAATACGAGTATATATTAAGACGATCTTGATGGTTACAGTTTCAAATGATAGCGTTGTCACAGTCACAGTTAGCATGACTGTCAGAATTATAGTTTTCAAATTGGAATGAAGTCCCAAAATAGGCAGGCAAACACTGTATAGTAAACGGTACATTCGCAACTAGCACTTGCGTTTGGTTTGTGAGTTGTGCAACTTTTTAGCGGGAGAGGCGGAGCAAACACAGTGTAATAAAGGATACATTTTTAACTAACTACTTGGTTTGTGAATTGTGAAATTTTTTTGTGCGGAAGGAGAAATAAAAAAGTTATTGTTCAGGTTTAGTTATTATAAGGCTGAACAGAAAAACATTCGTAGAACTTTCATAGCTATATCAAAAACATGGAACAAAATGAGAGAAAAAAACCTCTTTGAAAAAATTGTTGGTGAAGCCAAAATTTCCGTTTCCATCTTCTTATTTTTCCATTTATAGCCCTCTACTTTATATTAAACAAGTTGGATCCTATACTACAAACTCTTTCTTTAGTTACTTCTGCATTAGTAAATTCATTTTCCGACACTTGGTTTTGGTGTATCAGAAGTCATGTAATGTGGAAATCAAACCATATCAAAATATGCAATGAAATTTATAATCAATAACAGCATACATACATCTTTTTTTTCTTAAAAAAAGTTATTGGTAAACCAAATTCTCTCCATCAATTTCCTTCTTCTTTTCCTTTTAAAATCTAATACTTTATACCAGTCAAGTCGGATCTACAAACTTTTACTTTAGTAATAGTTGCCTTAATTCAATTCCCAACACATCTATCCGGTGCATCACAAGTCATGGAACTTGAAAAACCAAACCATATCAAAATGCACAGAGGAATGAAAAAATACTACATTCATCTTTAAAAAAATGTTGTTCAAACCAAACTCTTTCCTACCAATTTCAAAATGTTGGTGAAGTCAAAACTCTTTCTATCCGATTTCTTTCTGCTTTTCTGTTGAAAATGCACCCCTTTATATAAAGCACGTTGGAAAATATGCTACAAACTCTTGCTTTAGTTACTTCTGCATTAGTAAATTCATTTCCCTAAATATTTTTTGGTGTATCAGAAATCACGCAATGGGGAAATCAAACCATATCAAAATATAAAATGGAATTTAAAATCAATAATAATATTCCTCTTTAAAAAAGTTTGTTGGTAAAACGAAAATTCTTTCTATCCTTCTTCTTTTCCATTAAAAATCCGCTTCTTTATATCAAGCAAGTCGAATTATATGCTACGAACTTTTAATTTAGAAACAGCTGCCTAAATTCATTTCCCCACACATTTATCCGTTGAATTACAAGTCATGTATCTTAAAAACCCAAACCGTATCAAAATGTACAGCTGAATGAAAAAAAAACAGCATTTATCTTTTAAAAAATTTGTTGATCAAACCAAAACTCTTTCCATCCGATTTCCTTTTTCTTTTTCCGTTTAAAATCCACCACTTTATATCAAGCACATTGGAGCCTATGCTACAAACTCTTGCTTTAGTAACCACTACCTAAATTCATTCCCCCCACATTTATCGGGAACATTACAAGTCATGTATCTTGAAAAACCAAACCGTATCAAATTGCACAGCTGAATAAAAAAACCCAGCAACATTCATCTTTAAAGAAATTGTTGGTCAAACCAAAACTCTTTCTATCCGATTTCCTTTTTCTTTTCCCGTTTAAAAATCCGCTATTTTATATAAAGTAGGTTGGAGCCTATGTTACAAACTCTTGCTTTAGTAACCGCTACCTAAATTCATTCCCCCACACATTTATCCGGTGGATTACAAGTCATGTATCTTGAAAAACCAAACCGTATCAAATTGTACAGCTGAATAATAATAATAAAAAACAGCAATATTCATCTTTAAAGAATTTGTTGGTCAAACCAAAACTCTTTCCATCCGATTTCCTTTTTCTTTTTCTGTTTAAAGTCCTTAAATTATATCAAACAAGTAGGATCATATGCTACAAACTTTTACTTTAGAAACAGCAGCCTAAATTCATTTCCTCCACATTTATCCAGTGCATAACAAGTCATGTAACTTGAAAACCCAAACCGTATCAAAATGTACAGCGGAATGAAAAAAACAACAGCATTTATCTTTTTAAAGAAATTGTTGGTCAAAACTCTTTCCATCCGATTTCCTTTTTCTTTTTCCCGTTTAAAAATCCGCTATTTTATATCAAGCAGGTTGGATGCCGAGTAACAGATACTTGCTTTAGTTACCGCTGCCCAAACTCATTCTTTTCTCCGCTGCCTGGAGAGAGTCGAAACTTATCTCCCAATTCATTTTTCACTCTTAAACCGAGATCAAAAATTGAATTTGGATATAGGAGAGAGAGAAAAAAGATGGTAGACAGATGCAAGGTGTGCGCACCGCAGACGGAAGGGCCTAATCTTGTTAGCCTCGTGTGCCGGAAGATTAGATCGCGAGGAAACACTGGGAACTGAAGTGAAGGGAAGCCCCATCCCCCCCCCCCAATCCAATCAATTGGATCACACTTTTCTTCTCTTAGCGGCTTTTGTTGTACTAGGGTCGCTCTATTTACACTGGGAGGCTTAGCGAGACGATTCCGCCATGATAGGAAGGCGAGAGTTATATCGTAATTCGCGATATATCGTGAATTGTTCACTAGCTGTGTGGTGGTTTTGGCAGAACGGAATTCTTACGGTACCGGGTTTATTATTTTCCCTAAATTTATGATGAAAGTGGTTAAGTACGGTTATGGTTAATTCTAAATTGTCTATATTGACAATTTTTATTTTTTCACTTAAATTATGGATTAAAAATTTTTGTGTAAAACGATATGTGATAAATTCGAATCTTTTAATTCGAGTTTGTCGATATATTGGATTTTTTCTTTGGATCTTTAAACTTGATGTACATTATCTATATACAAATATTAAAATATCTATAATATATACAGATATTGGAATATCTATAACTATATACAGATATTGGAATATCTATAACTATATACAGATACTGGAATATCTATAACTATATACAAATATTAGAATACCTATAACTATATACAAATAATAGAATATCTAGAACTATAAACCAATATTAAAATAATATAATTGTTAATGTATGTTAAAATATTACCTAAAATTTGAATTTATTTGGAGTAATTCGATGTAATAAATAAGAAAAATAGGAAGGGGGTTTTAAAAAAATTTTATTCAAAATAACATTTTAAAATTAGTTTTCTTTCTTTCTTTTTATTTTTTATTTATCGTTCATATTTATTTATTATTTATCATTCCAAATCACTTTCATTTCCTTATCATTTATCATATTTATTTATCATTCCTCATCATTTTCATTCCATTATCATTTATCATATTAATTTATCACTTTTTTCTTTTATTACCATATTTAAAATTTTGAGCGGTTAAATCTGAATAGTAGTGTTCTACTTTGAAACATCATATTATAGTTATAGTATTAAAGTCTTTATATATTGTTTTTAATTAATTCCTTAATTTTTAATTAATTACTAATTTATCAGATTTATATTTTAAATTTTTAATTATTATTTTGTCATTCATTTTAATCATTCATCGTTCAAATTTGTTAAATATAGGATATTAAACTATTATTAATATTTTTAATTTCAATATTGTGACTTTTCTTTAGTTTTTTTTTTCATTTTATATCATATTTACCTTGATGTACTTGATACGTACACATGTTTGCGTATATAAGTACAATGTATTTGATACGTATATACGTTCAAATTCATATACATATGTATTTGAACGCTCCTTTCGGTTTTGAATTATTCAAATTTTACATTATAAGATAATGTAGAATAAATGGTTGGGGATTTTGTTTTCGCAAAAGAAACGTAATGAATGTAAGAAATTTTTCCCATTCCATTTATATATAAAATACATATTTTTGAAGGAAAGGTAAAGTAATCATGAAATGATTATTTTACATTTAAGATCAAATAGGAGTCGTAAATTGATGCCTTATCATAATATTATATCCCTGACATCTGGATTTTATTTCTTTGATCTAACTTTATATTTTTAATGGACTGAATTATTGGCTTGAAATGGCAACGAATCTCGAGTTCTGAAAAAGTGAAGCAAGGGTATCACTGGCGAATCAGACAAAAAATTGTCTCTAATCTGGTATAATAGTAGAAGAGATTAATTTTCGTGGAAATTAGTTCGAAGTGAATTCTTACAATCACGAGTTATATGAGTTTGACGAAATGAAAACCTTTCTAGCTAGTTAGTTGTTTGAGCCTTTTCAGTTAATTAGAAGAAAATTGCATTATTCTGTTATTTTTGAAAAAATGTGGAATATTTTAAAGATATGATGACGATGATGATAACGTGTCAGCTTTACAACATAAAAAGAGGTTCATTAACTTTTTAGGGTATAGATCCCTGTGAACCCGGGGGGAGCAGAAGTCTGACTTCTAGCTCGTATGAGGATCGCACACAATCGGTTTCACAGCCCCTTTTTACAGGAGAGCATATTCACACATTCACAAATTGTTGTTGTTGTTGTTACTTATGGCACTTGCCCTATTGGACAAGCCCCCCGCGAATATAGCAGCAGATTTAGGCCGAAAGGAGCGTCTCTTGTTTTTAGCGTTTAGTAGCGCCAACTAGGGCCAAGAGTACGATTTAGCTACATACTCACCACATTTGCTTGCACAATCCCTTTTTTTTGGGGGGGGGCACGTTCACACATCTCACCGTTAGCTCAAAGAATAACAGCCATGAACGAACCGGGACTCGAACCCGGGACTCCCAGAACATTAGAAAAACGACTCACAGATAGTACACAGCAGAACAACCATGCTCTAACCGAGAAAGAGACGCTCTACCTCTGTGCAAGGACGCCGACATTTTAAAGATATAATATAATATTATTGCTATTAAGCTTAAAGTTGTGAAAGGTTTTCAGATGGTACTAACATATGCTTTGTATGACAAAACACACTTTGGATTTACTCCCATTGTAAGGCAGGACAAAGTTAGATTATATGAATCTCTAGGTTTATTATAAGATTGTGATGCCTCGCAAATTGACTCCATAGGTTCAGTTTCGACTGAAATTATCCCTCATCTGACAAAAAGTGATTGAAAAGAATAAAAAGGAACGAGTGAAAACCCCTCTCCCGGTTATGATCTAATGAAATTTACATGAAAGTAATTCGGGTACTGACCTTGTACGTGATCCCCGACAGATACCACTTATCTGGAAGAATCAATAGTCACTGCCACTGCTGTGAATGATTAATGGTCACCATTCATCTGATAAAAGGTGATCAGCAGAGGCCGAATGAATCACATCGGGAACGCTGAAAGGCCCGAAAGTTTTCACCTCTGGCATATGGAACGGAATCGAATATTGATCTCCGATCTTTTGAAATGAGATCTGCATGAAATATCACCTTTCAGCCCCGGAAGGGATTACCATTTCGATATCTGGTGCATTGCTCTCATTATTGAAATCTTCCTGTTTTAAGGTGAAAAATGTTTTCCCATTCAGGCGGAGCTGAAATATGGACATGAGTGAATTCTCATAAGTAATAAAACTATGTATTTGTTTCATTTGGCAAATGTAATTTGTGTCTGACAAGTTTTTAGTCTGCACAGAATGTAGAAGTGGTGATTAGTGGTGTGGTGGACATTGATCCTGTTCATAGTTCACTCATGTTTTCCATTCTGTTACGATTTCCCTACGATTTTAGGGTAACACTAATTTAAAATGTCACCATTGACTTGTTTTGGAACGAACGAACTTCAAATAATTTACTACTAATTATTTATTTTACTATGTAAGCATTAAACCTAATGTTACATTTTTGGGAGCATAAAAGTCAATATACGAGGTAATAAAGAACAGCTGGCGTCTTGACACATGGGTAGCGCATCTTTCCCTTGATCTGGGCGTCCTAGATTCAAGTCCCGGTTCTGGCACCGTTGTTATTCTCTTTTATATCTATAAACTGTGTGAATTCGTTCCCCCCTATAAAAAAGGGCTATGAAAGCGAATAAGATGAGTGAGCAGCAAAATCGTTACTCTTGGCTCTAGTTGGCGCTACTAAGAAACAAGAGAAGCTGATAAGGCTTAAATCTCTAACTGCCTCAGCGAGTTTGTCCATTGCAAGTATCAAAGAAACAACAACAGTAAATATCATACGCCAAAGATGACCGATTCTCTCGGCCTATGCTCTACCAAATCACCAATTCTCCAAAAATATCGGAGAGACATGGATAGATCGATCTTTTAACGTGATATTCATACACATTTCGTTGAATAATCCCTCGTTTCACATCATCCTGATTTAGTAATATCTAACCAGCATATCTGGAGAAATACACTAATGATATATTCCACAATTGTTGAGAATGCAGTCTTGGAATTTTCTTAAAACATTAGAATTAATTCCTCCCCATATGTCTGAGTTTTTGATCCTGTCAGGTTTCAGTAGCCTGATTCAATCAGTAGATTAAGATTGTTCCTGGAAAATTTACATTAACGTGTGTTTTAAGCAGAGAGCGTTTGTACTTGGGAAGCATTGACGAATCATTTGCGGAAAAAAATTAATTTTTATTTAACACTGACAAATCAGAAAAAATAGTAGGATCCGCACTTGTTTCCTAAAGTAAAAATATATTATCGCCTCAGTTGGCTTTTTGATTTTGGTGATAAATCACCAAATGTGACAATCATTTGCATTATTTTATAATAAACCTGAAAGCAAAAAAATTATGCTTCAAAAACAAAAAATCGCCAATTTGTTGCCTACGCATTTTGAAGCTTCAAAAACCTCAAACCAAAAACATATCATTCCCTCACATTTTAATAGATAATAGTAGATAGTATTTCCTTATTTCCAGAAGGAATTTTTTATCGTAGTCTTTAAATTCACCATCGCTCATTTTTTCCAGGAAAGCGAACATCACGTGCTTCTAAAAATTAATCACTCCGATGCCTTTTTTAATGAAAGCCCATTCGTTTTAAATATGCATCTATTTTCCTTCACAAAGCCCCCTTTCCATTTCCACCATTCTCTAGTTTTCTTTGATGTATGACCTCCGCGTCTCCGTGAACACAAACGCTGCAACAGTATTTCATCCTCCCTGATAATTAAATCCCTTAAAACTTTCAAAGTCTTTTAATCATTTCCGTAGTTCACACCTTTAACGATGTCGTAAAATCCCAATACGTCGATCAACCCGATTCTGTAATCATTTTTCTTCCAATCCATCTTCCATGCTCGGTTATGAAGGAAGAGCCCAAACCACATTAGGTGGGGGGAGTTACAGCCTTGCATATAACCTTAAGGCGAAATTTCGTTAAGAAGCAATTAATTTCCCATCAAATACTTTTCCGCGAGGAAAATGTTCGATCCTGCCCGAAAGCAGACGACACTGGCAACTCCCACCATCCCCTTGGAAGACACCTTCCGGGTGTCTTGTTTACGGAGACCAACAAGGATTGAGTTACCTCCTAATCGGATCACCTTCCACCTTCGCGTAACCGCCCACCCCCCTCTTCTGCCCGTAACCGCAATCGGAGACGCGGTCCAGGATAATTATGCAGCGCTACAGAGATGAAAATAATTCTGTTAGCGGTTAGAGATAATTGCGTCCTTAATTGACCTAATTATCGGGGGTCGATTAAGTGATTGGAGGGAGAGCGTGGAAATAGAATCTGGATCCAATTTCGCCTTTGAGGTTACAGGACACTTTTCAGAATAATTGGAAGGGCAGGATATGTATAGAAGAGGGTTCAGTAATATCCGTTGCAGTTTTTGTCATTAATTGTACTTTTGAATTTGCAGTTTAAATAGAGAATATGCTTGAGGTTAAAAGCAATGCATATTTCATTCTTCAGTATTTGTATTAGAAGATAGCAAATACAACTGAAACAGTATCATTGCATTTTATACGCTTGATGACAAAATTTAACAATTGTCCTCTAATTATGTCACTAGTTACGAACTCATTAACTATGTCACAAGTTACGAAATGGTTAACATTAGAGATATATTAAATGATTGTCCTTTTAATGCAGAAACTGAGGCTGAAGTCTTATGGACTACCACGAATTATTACTCATCTCTCTCATAGTCACTAAATATTTTATCGAAATTTAGATGACTAAAAAGTAACCATTTATCTGCTCTTTCTGTACTAAAAAGAAGCGAGAACCCGCTTCAGAATCAAACAACTTTTCATCCACGTACTCGGGGTAATCCGCTACCGAGCTGATCATTTAAATTTGATGCCGAAGTCGGTAACTGCAAAAGGAAATTGATCTCACCTGAAAAAATATGATATTAAATATCATGCAAAAAGCCAAAAAAGTTAGAAAGACGACGGAGATGAAACAGAAGAAGGAAATGATAAGCCAGATATTGTTCTTAAGTCTTTCAATGCTAACTGGTTACACCAGATTTTAAAAATATAACCCTTTCATGGAATACAGGATTGGCAAAGTGATTTCATTGACTGACATTCACTGTTCACTTAGCTGATATTATGCATGATATTTCGTTGTGCATACTTCAGGGAATACTGGATTGAAAAAACGATTTAATTGACTGACATTCACAATGCATTAACTGATATAATCCATGCTCTTTCGTTGAGCATATTTCAGGAAATACTGGATTGACAAAGCGATTTCATTGACTGACATTCAATATGCATTAACTGATATTATCCATGCTATTTCGTTGCGCATATTTCAGGAAATACAAGATTGACAAAGCGCTTTCATTGGCTGACATTCACTATGCATTAACTGATATTATCCATGCTATTTCGTTGTGCATATTTCAGGGAATACTGGATTGACAAAGCGATTTCATTGACTAACATTCACAACGCACTAAGCTGATATTGTGCATGGTATTTCGTTGTGCCTATTTCAGAGAATACGTGATAGACAAAGCGACTTTATTAAATGACAATCACAATGGATTAAGGTGTTATTATGCATGATATTTCGTAATGCTTATTATCAGTGTAGATGTATATTCTTGTAAAAATTAACTTGCATAAAAAAAAGAAACAGAAAATGGAACCTTTATTCAAAGCAATATAATATTTTAGGCATGATTCATCTGCATTTATTGTATTATCTCATTACCGATTTTTACATTACACAATTTGCAAAAAAAAAACTAATCTAGAAAAAATAGCCATGCTAGTTATAGCTAAAGTGATAATTTCAGCTTGGAATTAATACATAAAGCAATCCTGCCTTCCTATCGTTAACTATGATAAAAGCTAGCAAATGAAAAATTTAAAGAAGTATTATATTAATTGAATTTCATTGCGTTCGTTGCAAAATGATATTCTTTCAAACTGGACTTAAATTTAATAAAAGTTTTGTTTAAGCGAAATTTAATAAAAGTTTTGTTTAAGCTAAATACAAATGTAATTAGTTTTATTGAAAAGCTATTTGTATTTTAAAGGGATTTAAATTTGAGTTTTGCATAATATGATTTGAAACTATTTACAGTAAATCGAAATCTTGTTTAAAAATCTCATTAAATACTTTTTTTAAAAAATAATCCTTCCTAGATACGCACTTATAACTCATGAAGTGATTATCTATTAAATTTGTTACCTTTAGTTCCGACTATCTCATATGCTATCCATTAATAATATATATGGTGTTATACTGTCCCACAAAATGAGACTTTTTTTTCTTTCACATGGCAAAATAGAAGTTTTCAACCATCTTTAAGACATGCATTCCATACGTTGTTAATTTGCAGTATGCCTACTTCATACTGTCATTATTTCAAAAAAAATTAACCCTTTGCACTCCGATGGTACCTCTGACTTACCTTTCAAGATTGTGCTTCATTTTGACGCTTTATTTATTTATTTTTCAAATTTCATTGTTAAAAACGCCTACGTAATGGTTAAGAGATGTAGATTCATTTTTCAAAGAAATTTGACTTAAAAGAATTATGTATATCCATTTTTCAAAGCAGTAAACAACTCTTTCTATTAGGTGAATAATTTTGCTTCTAATTATTTTTCGGGGTGCAAAGGGTTAGAGTTATTCTCCGTTTATTATCCTGAGACAAAAATTTTCCGACGATTCTATCTCACTAAGAGATGAAACGCAGAAAGACGTTCTCATTTCTAGAATTGACTTTAGTATTAAATGTAAGCATCTAATCCTTTTACATTTCCTCTCATCCTTATTTTGTATAATGAAGCCCATCCTCACGCATGCGCAAAAGCAAAGTGGATTTTAGAATCCATTGTCAAACAATATACATTAATAATGCCTCAAATAAAAAGCATTTTTTTAGACTTTGAAATTCTTCTTCTACAAAATGCATAAAGAAATCCTTAATCATTTTTTATAACTTTTAGACAATACAACTACGTTTGAAATTGTAAATCAAGTCGTTTCCTTTTCGGGCATATATCATTGACAATTTATTCCATCAAAATTTGAATTCAAGGGATCCAGTATCAAGTGTATTTCCAGCAGTCTTGTGTATATCAGCAGATAAAAAATCCAGCCGCAACTTTGGAATATACAGAACGAAACAACGGCGCATAAACATTCTTCACTGGGGGGGGGGGAGTGAGTCGTAAAATATTCTGGAATGACACCTCGAAATGAAGTCCCGGCAATTCATATGCGCTGTTTATCATACATCTTGCAATAAAAGCTCGCTGAAAGGGAAACGCGTCCCACGTATTTTTAGCATGGGGAAGATATTGCCTGGGACGGAATCTGCTCGGGACGGGCAACAACAGATAAAACTCCTAAATATAGCTTAGGTGTTATATCATATCACACAGTGGGCTCTTTTTTTCCACTCGAGGAAATAAAGTTTTGCAACCATCTTAATGACATCGGCTGTTGACATTTTTTTGGTCTGTTTTTCTTTTCATTCGGTATCTTCTAGTGATATAACTCATTTTCTTTGTCATCTTTCGTATATTATTGGGGTTTTTTTCTTGTTGCCTATCATTGTTCTGTTCTAATATCTGTTTACGCTCTTATTTTGATTCCGATTACAGTTTTTCCCCTTGTGGTAGTTGCTCGTTTATGTATTGAACTGAAAAAAAAAGACGAATGGGGGTTTTGTATACATTGTGACCAAAATCGTAAGCGTATAGTTAAAAAAAAGTCTAATAAACTGTACAGTCAAAAATACGATAACGACTGATGATATTTATTTCGCAAGGGAAGATGAAAAATAAAGAGTGAAAAACATGGCAGTGCCGTAAACATAGAAAAGCATTTATAGAGACAACATAATCAAATAATAAAAACCCTGTGGTAGTAGCTCGTTTTTGTATAGAACTGAAAAAAAAAGACGAATGAGGTTTTTTGTAGACATTATGACCGAAATCGTGAATGTATGGTGAAAAGAAATCTGACAGACTTTACAGTCAAAAACATGATATTGATTGATATTTATTTCACGCAGGAAGATAAAACACAAAGAGTAAAAATATAGCAGTTCTGCAATCGTAGAAAAACATTTATAAAGACAACATAAACAAATAACATTAATCGAATATAGCATATCATTCAAACAAATGCAGTTAAAATACAGGACTAGAGATTACAAGAAAATAACGAACAAGAATATCTCTAAATTTATCTTTTGAGCAATAACAGGAATAGTGCAGAAAAGCAATATAATAGATTCTAACAATATTTTAATAAATATTTGTTTCTATTAGTAAATAAATAGTGCACAGATGTACTTGAAGTGTGTTTCGAACAACATGGGGATATAAAAAAGTAAGCTATAATTTTTCTCACTAACTTCTTATAAAGAAAATAAGAAGTCCAGAAAAGACGTACCGGCTTTATTACGTCCTTGGAGAAGAGGTATACTTCCAAACTGCATATTTTACAGTTTTACTGCTGCAACTTAACTACGAACAAAATTCATTATGATACAGGAATATTTGAGAAAATTGACAAAAGAACATATAATTTTCAGAAATATTAGCAAAATTTGTCTGACGTTGACCTTAATAGGATGAATCTCACCAAAATAAAAAAAAAAAACCTTATCACAATATCATATAGATACATATAAACTATATAAATATCAGTCGGTGTCCCGACATAGGAGTAGCGCTGTCTTCCCCGTGATCTTGGCTTCCCGGGTTCGAGCATGGTTGTTCTTCAGTGTTCACTCTGTAAGGTGTGTATATTTGTCCCCCTCCCCCCTGTAAAAAGGGGCCGTGCAAGCGAATGTGATGAGTGAGTAGCAAAAGTCATATTCTTGGCTCTAGTTGGCGCGCTACTACAAAACAAGAGATACTGATTAGGCTTAAAACGCTGACTACCTCAGATAACTTGGCCAAGGCAAGTGCGTTAGAAACAACTATATAAACATCATCTGAACTAACTACATGATAATAATAGTTCTACTTTGGAATCCAGAACACTCGCATATTATATGAAAAGAAAAGGTGGATAAAATCCCCAAAAAGTGTCTCGGAATCTTCAAAACAATCAGTGGTTTGTACCAGAAGATATTGTAAAATTTCTAAAGAAAAGTCACCTCATGAAAACAGCTAAAAATTATCAAAAGAGCAGATATTGCAGCTCATTTGGTATCTTTCCAGATATTGAAATTTCAAAGACATCTCGAAACAGAAAAGAGTATAGTCTCATCATTCGGATCTTATGAAAAATGATGTTTAACCTTGGATTCCTTTTCAAATTTAATCTGGAAGCAAATCCAGTGTGTAATAAATGCGTTCTAAATGACCAGATGCACATGAATCTTGTTCGAATAGAATGATTCTTTGGAACAAGATAAGGTGAATCAAATCTTCCGATGTCTTTTACGCAGAGCTTTCTTCGTTTTAAGTGTAAGTTTTCACATCTCTCTATTCAACTGTAAACTTTAGCCTAGACCGGGGAAAACGACTTTTGTACTTTTATATCCCTCGTCCTCTTTTTTCTGTATTACGTGACGATAAAACTCTCAACTAATAATTTAAAATGACACGATTAAAAACAAAAAAGGGGGAATTCACCTTAAAAGATGATGTTAGAATTTAAATTACATTAAAATAATTTTCAAAATATTAATTTTTTTGCTAACTTCGTTTCTTGCTAAATCAGGGAAAAAGTAAAACTTCTCCTTGTGGATCCACGTTTTTGGTCATGGATCAATAAAACAATCTTTGAATCCTTAAAAAAAACAATTATTTGAAAAGTTTTGTATTCCTTTTTTTAATTTTGAGAGATATTTCAAAAAATTTGAAAAAAAGTTTTGATGAAGTAATTTTAGTTCCAATTCATATATTTTTTTTCATAGGGTAATTGTCGGATAATGACTATTTAAGAGTATTTAAAACCTTTTATCGAATATTATTAAATTACGCCAAAGACAAATGAAAACCATAATTTTTTAACAAAATTCGTTTAATTCTTTGACGTATAAAACCGATTCTACGAAAAAATATGTGCTAAAATTAATCGTAAAACAACACAGAATGTTAAATAAAAAATAATCTATAAATAATTAGAAATTTGGGTTACGACTTATATTTACTAAGCACTATGACAACCTGTCAGCTGATTTCAAGGCTGTAAGAGTACTGGATTTTTCTGGACTAGCTGACACATGCTTTTTACTTTCTCGTATACGTAATATAGAGTTAGTATAGGGACTGTCAAAAACTTGAAACTCAAGATTTTGACAAATCTCCCCTCTTCAGACTTTCTTCCGTTCAAAAAACTCTTTTTTTTTTCTAAAATGTCTGTCCATTTGTCTATCTGTCTTTGACAAAGATAACTCAAAAATGCTTTTACGGACGCAGTTCAGTTCACTGTTTTTACATCAAATTTTTAGATTTCTTTCCCCTTTTTAACAAACTTAGTCAAACCTAGACAAAGGAAATCTTTCTGTCCGGTTGTTCAAATATAAATCAAAACTGTAACTGCAGAATGAAGAGGATTAAATTTGGTGTACATATTTAACATCTAAATTGTAGGCATCGAGCAAATTTTGAGCCAAATCTATCAAACGACTGACAATGTGTCTGTCTGTACTTTCAGAAGAACGAAACACTGTAACTCAAAAAGCGCAATGACTAGAATATCAAATTTGATATGGGATTTTGTAACTACATAGGCAATTTTTTAAATCAAATTTTTGTTTAAATTGGTTGGAAAGAAGGCGTTGGAAAAAAGAAATACAAATTCTATTTTTGGAAACTATCAATGGCATGCCAGGAAATGATTGCGAAAAAACTCGCCAAGAATGTCAGGTATAATTCAATAAACATCGTAAATCCCTGCCAAAGGTTAATGTTTCGAATTTATTGCTCGCCAATTCCATGTTAGACGGGTTTTTTTGTAGTATTTTTAATATAGAGTGCGAGAAAATTTTGGAGAGCAGACTCTAGTTGCATAGTATTATTACTCCTGTTTTTATAAGAATTATATTATCACTAACTTTGTACCATCAATCACCAATCTGCAAAATGCTACTTCTTTAAAAATTCATATAAGATATTTTGATGCCCATTTTGTCCCATTCCGTCAAACAATAGGCTTGTCTCAAGAGAGTCGGAATTCTCAACTTTCTGCATTCCGGTGCTGACAAAACCAGCGATAAGGAAAGTCAGGAGTTTATTAACTGCTGAATTTGTTGCCGCTGAATGAATGACGCCCTTCCATCTTCTGGGACACTCATCCACTCGTAGTCGCGTGTAGCACTCCGAGAAGAATCTCTCCTTTCTTTCTCCTCACGAACGCATCTTTTGTGGATTTGTCTTTAGTTTTATTTTATCCTCGGTGAGATTGACAATGCGGAGGGATGCGGAGGAAAGTGGGGTAAGTCGGGTTTGTGTGGTGGGGAACAGGTATTAGTCTGCGGGTGTGACTATTTTCGGAAATGGGGAGGTGACAGTCATTTGAGGTTAATAGTCAAGTTAGCAAGAGCATTTATATGGGAAACACTCATCTGAAAATCACTGGTATAATTGATCTTTAAAGGAAAAAAATAAAGATTAAACTATAAAGGTTAGAAATAATTAAAGTCAAGTTACTTAATCAGTAATTAGAAGTCAAAGTTCAGTTAACCAGTGCAATTATATCGGGGACAAACATCTGAAAGTCAAAGACTTAATTGTCTTATAAAGGATGGAATTAAAGATTAGACTGTAAAGGTTAGAAATCATGATAAACAGTGACAATTACTGAATAATTCATAGTCATGGCTAGCATAATCAGAACAATCATATTGGAGACAGGCAGACGAAGGTTATAAGTATAATGGATTTTTAAAGGATAGGAATAGAGTAATTGGTAAACAATTGAAATATTTACAAAAAGCTTTATTGTTTTCTTAATTAATAATTATTAATCAATCGATGCAATTCTATAAGGGGCTATCTGAAAGTCAAGGATATAATTGATTTGTTAAGAAAGAAATATGAGAGTAAACTGCAAAGGATAGACATTATCAAACTGTAGCATTTAAGTTACTTAATCAATAATTAAAACATAAATTAATCAGTTAAATTATATCGATAACAAGCAGGTGAAGGTCATGAATATAATGGATTTGTAAAGGATAAGAATAAATATTAACTTGTATTAATATTTGTACTTAAATATTCACAAACGGTGACTGTCAAGTTATTTAATACAATAATTAGTAATCAGCCAATGCAATTATATATGGAATGAATACCTGATATAATTAAATTTTACAAAATGGGAGTAAAGATTAAAGTTATAAAACTAATTACAAATGTTGACAATCCAGTTACTTAATCAATAATTAATAATTAAGGTTCAGTTCACCAGAGCAATTATATCGGAGACATGCAGGTGAAAATCATGAGAATAATTGATTAGTAAAGATGGAAATATTTACCCGAAATTAAAGTAGAATTACTTAATCAGAATTTAATAGTAAAGGTTAAGTTTATGAGTGAAATTATAGAGGGGATATGAAGCTGCAGGTCAGGGATATAATTGATTTGTAAAGGGTTTGAAGGAAAAGTAAAGACTAAATTGTAAAGGGGATAATTACAAACGCTCACTATAAAATCAATTAATCAGTAATTAATAGTGAATATTAAATTAACCAGTGTACTTATGCAAGGGACATGCAGCTAATTGATTTGTAGAAATCTAACTGTAAAATTTAGACATAATTACAAACGATGATAGTCAATTAATCAATATTTAAAGGTTAAATTAATCAGTGCAATTATATCGAAGATAAACATATGAAGGCCATGAGTATAGTCGACTCGTAAAAGATGGAAGTAGTTACTAATAGACAAGTTACATAACCAATAATTAGTAGTCAATGTTAAGCTGTGCAATTTTTTTGGGAATATGCAGCTGAAGGTCAAAGAGTAAATGACATGCAAAAATTGGAAGTAAAAATCAATTTGTTAAGAGTGGAAATATTGTAAAACAGTTATTTAATCAATAATTAGTAGTCAAAGTTAAATTCACCGAAGCCGTAACATCGTGAACACACAACTAAATGTTATAGCTATATTTGACTTGTAAATTTTGTAAGAAAAGATTAAAGCCCAAAGAAGGGTATTTAAAAACGGTGACCTTCAAGTTATTTAATCAATAATTAATAGTGAAAGTTAAGTTAGCCAATGCAATTCTACCGGATCACGCAGCTAAAAGGCTTAGGTTGATTGATTTATAAAGGGCCATGAAAATACTTATTAATAATGAAAAACTATATAACTTAGTTAAAATCAATAAAAGTGAAAGCATAAGAAAACTGAAACATGTTTACTGCAAATTTTATTAAAATTTAAAGAATATAAATAAAATCAACAGTTAATATCTGCCACGTTTAATTAACCAATGTTGATTAACCAATGTAATGATCGCACACACTGTAAACTTGGTAGTGTTAATTACGGATAGGACGAAAATATAAACTCTAAATGGGTAAAATAAGCGTTATTGGTAAGGATTTTTCGATGAATTCTATTATTTCTGCGCTTTTTTCGGATAAGATGTTAATATAATTATTTCCACCATTGCGGTAAAAGGTCGATCTTATTTTGTGAGTCATTTCTCGCGTCGTTTAACGTATGGTTTATTGATGTTTTGAAGTTATAAAAATTTCTACATTTCTTGTTTTCATATTAATTAATCAATTATTTTCGTAAACAAAAATGGCTGTAGTGACTAAACTGGACTCTGGGATTAAAATATTTGAAATCCAGTTTTACAAACTGTATCGTAGTAACACATATGTACTGTACAATGTTGAATGATATTAAAAAATATTTCCGATTTTTTATAATGTAATTAAATATTAAATTATATAATATAACACAACCCAATATTTTATATTATTGCGTAATAGGATGTGTTACTTCCTATGTCCCATGTGGGTCAAGTGCAGGTAAAATTTGATTTTGAATGTTGTTGCCCTTGTCATCAAACATTGATTTAAAGTTACAAAATCTGCTCTAGAAAATCCTTCATTTTCAAAAAAAGAATATAAACTTAATATATATAAACTACAGTTTAAGAAAGAAAAACCATGTAAATAATAGATGTCATTACGAAACATGGGATAATATTTTTATGAAGTTGAAACATCATATATTCAGATTTTTATGAATTTATGAGATCTTTCTGAAGAAAATTCTGTCCAAGATTAGAATTTGAGAAAATAGCATCTTAAGATGTAAAATGGTACTGAAATGGATGTAAATGTTAATAAAGAGATTAAGCATAAGTTCCCAAAAATAGATTTAGAAACAAAATTCTGCAGGGTTTTATAATATAACCTGTTCAACAATTGAAAAGGAATATTAAATTTTAAAAAATCCTAAATTCTCCCAAAATCTACTTTTTAACTTAGTTATCTACGTAAAATGATTTTGTCCTGAATAATTCTTACGAATTATAAATGTCCAATTAAGCAATTTTGATTCATTTATCTATGAATTCGATACTGTACACTTAAGAAGAATGTTATGCAAAAGATGCTGAAGATGGTATGTCTGATAAAATTCGAACCCACTGACTTATTCCACTTTTCTGTTGCATGTCCTTTCATGCAAGCAGAAGTCGTAGTAGCTGCGATCCAAAGATATCGAAAACTTTTTTCTGGTCACATATCCGCTGTATGGCGAGAATAGTTATTGGGATTCGCCGAAAAATGAAAACCGTGACAAAAAAAGAATTCGGGAAAGAAAGAATGAAAGAAAGAAAGAAGAATCGTGTGCTTTCAACTTGGCAAATTGAATGCAGTGCCAGGATGCCCCATACACACTTTTGATAGGGTGACGGTGGAGTGTCATGGCGGAAATATTCTCGTACCTCAACACCACGAAACGAAATTTTTCGGAAGGGTTCGCAGAATAGAACCAACTTCACTTTTCGGAGAAGTGTTTGCTCAATTTCTGATTTGTTGTGAAACAATTTCATGTATGGAACTGCTTTATAAGTGATACTTTAGTTATTTTTATTATTCCAATAGAAGAAGTTAAACGAACTGATTAAGCTTACAGTTAAAATTTTCTTTTTAGTGTTATAATAGATCTTAAAAATAAGATATAAAACCAATGCAATGAAATCTCGATTATTTAAGGTAATTGGAATTATAATTAATAGAGGTAACGCGTCTTCCTCGTTATATGGGCGTCACGGGTTCGAGTCCCGGTTAGGGCATGGTTGTTCTTCTGTGTACTATTTGTGAGATGTATGAGTGTATCGGGGGGCTCTGTAAAAAGGGGCTGTGCAAACGATAGTGATGAGTGAGTAACTAAGTCATACTCTTGGCCGTAGTTGGCGCTACTTCAAAAACAAGAGACGCTTATTCGGCTTAAAATCGCTGATGGCAGTCAACGCGCTTGTCCTTGGCAAGTGCCATTAGTAACAGCAACAATATAATTAATTACGATGATTAAAGCCTCAGTTAATAGATTAAAGATATTCTTGACAACGAAGATGTTATATTAATTTTTTAATTAGAAAAATTCAAAATTCTACATGCATTTACAATTCTACTTTCTACGTTTTTACCACATTCAAAACTTCATTCTTGCTAATTACATTTGTAATTTTTTGAATTCGCATGAACGCAGATAGGCAAACAGACTATTTACTCGCGAATTTCGCTCAAAATTTTACATAGATTAGCAATTTTTATCCAAGATCATTCATAGGTCATTGATCAAAAAGCCAAAGATCGTCAATTTTTATTTTTCTAGTTAATTTTTGAAAAGATAATTAGTGTTCACAATCGGGCAGTAGGTATAATCTCCTATACGGCTCTCAAAATAGGTTTCTAGTTTGTTTTTCAGTCTCCAAAAGATCTAAAGCGGTGATACATAAAGTACTTCTCTGAATTTTTTTAAACACTAAAATGCTTTCATTTTTATTTTGCTTCAAATACAAGATATTAAAAATAAATATGGAATTAAAAAATTAAAACAAAAAAGTGCTATAAATATCATCTAAAAAAGCGCCAAAACTTGCTGTAACACAACCTTAAAACTCCTTATTTATTATAAATGGGAGTTTTCAATATTGAATTGCCATAGTATTCATCAATCCCAAGCTACGATAAAAGAAACATCTTACCGAATAATTTGTCTCCCAAATAATCTGCGATATGGTTTCCCCAAAAATGCATGTGAGCTTATTTTTCAAGCTCCAAACGATGTAAAGCGAAAATTCACAAAATACTTTTGAATTTTTGAATGCTATAATACTTTCATTTTGCTTGCTTCAAATACGAGAGATTAAAATAACTATGGCTTTAAAAAAATTAAAACAAAAAACGCTATAAATGCTATCTAAAAAAAACGTCAAAACTGACGGTTACACAACCTTAAAACCACTGATTTATTCTAAATGGGAATTTACAATACTGAATTATCATAGTATTCGTCCTTCCCAATCTACTATAAAAAAACATCTTACCAAATAATTTGTCTCCCAAATAATCTGTAATCTGTTTCCCAAAATATGCATGTACTTTTATTTTTCAGGCTTCAAAAGATGTAAAGCGGATATTTCTGAAGTATTTCAGTGAATTTTTCGAACACTAAAAGGCTCACATTTTGTTTGCTTTTCAAGTACGAGAGATTAAAAATAACTATGGTATTAAAAAAATAAAAGCTAAATGTTATCTACAAAAGCGTCAAAACTGACGGTTACACAGCCTTAAAACCTCTTATTTATTCTAAATGGGAATTTGCAATTCTGAATTATCATAGTATTCATCCTTCCCAATCTACGATAAAAGAAACATCTTACCGAATAATTTGTCTCCCAAAATATGTATGCGAGTTTATTTTTCAGGCTCCAAAAAATGTAAAGCGAATATTCATGAGATATTTCTCTGAATTTTTGAAATACTATAATGTTTTCATTTTATTTGTTTCAAATACAAGAGATTAAAGTAACTGGAATTAAAAACTTAAAACCAAAAAGGCTATAAATGCTATCTAAAAAACCGTCAAAACTGACGGTTACATAGCCTTAAACCCCCTTATTTATTCTAAATGGGAATTTACATTACTGAATTATCATAGTATTCATCCTTCCCAATCTTACCAAAAAGAAACATCTTACCAAATAGTTCGAATTCATATCGCTGCCTTCATATATAATAAAATATTTTCTCAAGAAATCTAAAGCATTTATGCACCACGAACCGAAATAAATAATATTTTTATAATACATTATTATTCTGTAGAATGCTTTGTTTCCGAAAACCCCTTTTTATCTTGCTGGAAAAATCTTCTACTTAGCGAAATTTCTCGGGAGACCTTAAGAAATCTTTCGGATCTCGAAAAATTCATGATCAGATTGTGTTTCGATGTATTTAAATGCATCTTCGAATGCCTTCCCCTCATTGAATATTTATGATGAACGCCGGAATGGTATGGAAATTTCCGCAATAAATCAGGTGGTTTTGTTTTGGACCCAATCACCTGCTGCATTGCGCCCACCCCTGCAGGGTGAGAAGAAAAGGCTTTAATATATTTATTTCCATTCATATCTCGAACGGAATTTCTGTGCTTCCCGCCAAAAAAGGAAAAAAAATTAGTTCTTTAATATATGTGAGGTCTACCATTATTTTTATGATTACGTTTAGTTATATTCAATATATTTTGTGGGAAATTTTGTTCAAAATGTTATCAGATATTGTGAGGTATTATTTTCTTATATTGATTGTTCAATAGATATTGTTTCAAATGCCAAGTTTATTTTTTTACTACGCAATATTTAATATATATTCCTTTATTCCTGTTTTGTTTCCTTTAAACTGGATTATTTTTATGTCAGAACGTGATGTTGTTTTTGGGATGAGGATTTTAGCATCAACAAACATCCGTAGGTGAAAAATGAAAATTTTATTATATGCACGAGCATCTCAGAAAATCAGCTTTCAATAACATGTTACTATTGCATTTACAAAAATTCTCATAAAAAATAAGTTAATGTCTACAACAAATAAAACCTAGAAAAATGTCATTTTGAGCACGTGATTATATAAAATGAAATAAATACAAAAAGCGATATTTTTTTAAAACAATAAATGCGAGACAATTTTTTTGGGATCGTTTACAATATTAAAGTGACTCATTCGACGAAACCATTAAAAGGAACAAAAATATAATTTACCTCGCACGAGCACGTGGTGCTTGACCGTTCAAGAAATGATGTTCTGAGATAATACACTGAAATATGCATAGTAGATTTCATATTAATATTTATTTATTTATTTAAACATCAAATTTAAGACTGTATATCATAAACAATGTTCCAATAAGAATCAAATCTCGAATTTACGTTTCAACAATTTTACTTTGTCCATACTCTGTTTGCATCGAGGAAGTTAAATAATTATAACATTAAATAAACTGGTGTAGATGAGTTTTCATATGTTCAGACTTCCCCTAGTTTAAGTAACATTGTTTTTGTAGTCATTAAATTGTTGCCTTATAAACAAACTTCACAAAATAAATCTCAATTTACTGAAATGGTTTCTAGTTAATTTTTAAGTAGGAAGTAGACGATAAGAAATGAATAAGAATTTTCAGAATTTTAATTAGAAATTCGTCTCAATTTCAATGCCTTGTTTAAATTTCGAGAGTTGCTGGTCTTAATAACTTTGGGTCATATTATTATACGTTATTTTTACATCACTATTTCGTAGATACGAAGTGACATTCCTTATCATTGTTTTTAAAAATATGACTTAAATAAAGCGAAAAAAAATATTTTAAAGCATATTTGAAAAACATGTATTAAACATAGTTTTCACTATTTAAGCTGTGGAATTTATACTCATGAGCTTTGCAACGATATTACATTTTTTTTAAGTCTACTATAAATGCTATATAATTAGCAACATATTTAAAAAATAAAATAAATATATAAACGAATGAAGCTTAAAAAATTATTACGCTTCTGTTCAACGACTTCTTATCGTAATAGTTCTCATAATACGACTTTTTATATCTCTTATATCCAAATTATTATTACTCGAAAATTTATATATGAGTGACTTAAAAATTTAAAACTAATCCGTCCCCCAATTCGAAGGTATTGAGAAACAATGGGATAGTGAAATTTCTTATAATGTGTTAGTTAATGAAGAGAGCAGTCCACAGTCGGCCACAACAAATCTTTTCGATACTGCTACGTTCAGTGGTGGCGGGGTAGTCGGCTGTACCAAAGAAGAAGTTAATGAAGATGAAAAAATTCAAATTACGAGGAGAATCCCTTTATTATAATAAACAATTATTGTACTCAGTTTATATATATATATATATATATATATATATATATATATATATAATCTTCTATCCCCCTACACTGAATATAGCAGACGATAAATTCAATAGAAGAAAAACAATAGTATGAAAAGGCAGATAATCACTTTATTATAATAAACAATGATTGTACTCAGTTTATTATATCTTTTATGACGCCAGAAAATATAACAGATAATAGATGTAATAGTAGGTAAAAAACAGCACAGTATGCTTCTGAGTTTTTTTATTATTTTCCTGAAAGCTATCGTCCAGTACTCATCCCCCGTATATGCCATGAGAGCGGCGAATTTTGCCCTATTTCCCCTCATTTGTAGTTTTCTTGGGTTCTTAAATATCGATTCATTTTATGAACAGTTTGTGGAAAGCTCCCGATCTACGTCCAACGAAGTTACTGTTCCTACAATGGCTCAGATAGCAGATTTAAGACCTTATTCGTAAAGGCAACAGGCCATGAGAACAGGCCTTTGCAAAGTCTAGTTTTTGAACCTGGAAGCCTATCCATTCGAAAAGCATATCTGTGATATATCTGTTATATATGAATTTTATACCTGCGTCAAATCTAAAGGAAACCAAGTTGTTGTTCATTTTCTAACTTACCAAAAGAAATATTTTAGTTTCATTGATAAACTTCATTGTTTAATTTAAATTGAAGAAAATAAGTCAATATAAAGAAGCTTATCTTCATAATAAGATTTTGTAGATGACTTAATTAAAACAAAGCAATGATATAGTCGCATGATTTTGAATGTACGTCAATTCAAATATATCTTTTATTCGAATAAATACATTTGGAGAAACCGAGTGTTCCTTGGTTCCTTTGAGCATGCCATATGCCGAGAAGTCTTTGAGAAATGTACAGAACTGATCCTTGGTCATTTCGCTTGTAAATCTTCCCTTTCGTTTTGGCTGTGCTTTTACGTTCCATATATTTCAAATTTGGAAAGTGGGATGAAATTTATGTCCCCCATCACATAATGAAAGGGGAATATTTCCCATGTTTTTCTTGCCGTGCGTCAACTTTATCCATTTACTGAAGAAATATTCTCTTCCCGTTTAGTATCCGTGATGATCCAATTTTTGTATTTCGCCGGAAAAGTCGGTCACATCTTGGGATTTCCTTATTTCGTTTCATCTCTCAAATGGACTGCTGGATTTTTTCTTACTCTCAAATGTCTTAGATGGAAAAGAATAGAGAAGATTTAAGATCCTTTTTTTCTGTTTTTGTCTAATAGTAGTTAAAGCTTTGTATAAAATAATTATCTGAATATCATCGGTTAACTTTATTTCAAACTCAAGTAACTCATTGGATTTTCTTTATTATGTTAAAATAGTTATTTATTGAAAAAAGAGTTATTGATAGTTTATAAATCCTAAATTATACCAGCATCTAAATATAGTAGATAAAAGATAAGTTATTTAACTCTGTATGAGGCCATGGGAAGTATCCACCAAATTCCTCAATGAAGAAAAATTTACAGACTGGTATAAATTCTCAAGAAATTTTTCAATAAGATAGAATAAGACAGAATCCTAGATGTTTTAGTTACTTATCTTCTAATCAGAATTATGTGTCTCGATTTGTTACTTAATTATTAATTAACCAAATTAATTAATAATTGAAATTTAATTTATCTAATAAGCAAAATAAATCACTTTTCTTAAGTCAATCTCATCCGTAAAATATTTCAATATACCATGACCAGAAAAACAAAAACAAAAAAGGTTAAATAGGGTAATAGTCCTTTTAAAAGTTTAAATAGTAAAAGAAACTGACATTTATAATTTAAAACTTGTTATAAATTAGAGAAATATTGATGAATTCCTAATTCAAACTTCATTATTTATAACTTAAAAGGCCCTTTAACTTTTGGCAAACTATTAGGTTGTTAAATCAATGGTTTTCTTATAATTACTGTTATGTAGGTATTAGAATTATACAAGAGAGTTGCATCGAATAACCTTTCATGTGGCGAGATTCAAACAATTGTAAACCCTATTCATAAATACCAAGACCTCTTCAAGATTACAGAATAACCGAGAACAAAATGACACTTGTCAAAAGCAATTAAATTATTCCTCCAAAAGCACTCAAAAGTTAAGTTTTTACGAATGAAGTCAAAACACAGAACCCAGACGGACGCTGCAGATTTCTGACTTTACAATGTTTGTTGATATGCTTATACATATCATACAGTTGTTACCAATATAGTTTATCATTTTTTTCCTTTTCAGTTAGTTATCTCGTTTCCCCGTAAGTTCAACTCATAGTCACTATTTGTTTGATCCCCTCGATTAGTTATCATCTTGTCCCCTCCATTTAGAGATTATTTCACCAAAAATTGAATACAGAATAGGATTTGACACCGATGGAACTCTCTCATCCTGGAGATCCCTGGATGGTTTGTCATTTTTCTTTAATATTCTTCTTTATTTTATTAATATTCTTTTTCATCTTGGGCTTATCCAACTAGTTAGATAACTGAGTGTTATAGGCACTGGGGCACAGGATGGCGTTATGGTATGTAGTTACTGAAAAGTGAAGAATGTTCACGCATTAGAAATATAATTTTTCTCAGAAATCATTATAGTGTATATTGACTGTATAGTAGAATGTCTTATATCCATTAAGACAACATCGTATAATCCTTTCTTGGAACTCAATAATATTAATTTTTTGTTTAAATTCTTTTTCTCACTTTGATAAATCAGAATACCTATTCATCATATAGTTTGCTTGGATTGAAGAATGATCAAGTTAATGAATTATTTAACTTAATATTTCTAGTTTCTTATAAAAAATTAATGTTTGAAAATTTACAAATATATTAATAATAAGCATTTAGATATCCTTTCTAAATCATGTTTGTATAACAGATGGAATATGTAAAATCGAATACTAAGATTTGATGGTATGACAAGGTATTAGATATATTCTGCTGGTTTGCTACCAATCTTTAGCTGATTGAAGAAGAATGTGTATCATCGAAGATTGCTCGAAAATTCCTGTCGATCAAGTCTTTTCTGCATATCTGTATTCTGGCCATGCTCTTTTCTGATATCCACTTATTGCATAAAAATTGTTTCATATTGGTTATGTGAGTTACAGATGTAATTTTAACCTCTGCCTTATGCATCACAAAATCCAGCTGTAAACATTTCACAACGCAATCAAAGCCCATGTTTCAAGTTTAAATATATAATCCATGATTAATCCAGGTTCAAGAAGAAGCAACATGATTAATAAAATTTACTGATTCTTTGGCTGATACCTCTGTTAAACTTTCAAGTTTTCATCACCACATATTTCGAATAGATTCTAACTCATACACAAAATTTTCAGAGCATTAAATCCCCCTTGTTTCCACTGCAACAAAAGTACTTTTGCGGTAAAAATAGTTTTACAGTGTGACCGTTTATAAACGGCGGACGCCAGCGGACCGTAACACGGCAGTTGAAAAATACGAAACATATTCAGGAGCTTCTCGTAGCTGCTATTTTTATCCCACAAGGTCACCTCATTTGTTGGCTTTGTTTATTTGCGCACGGAGTTCTCCCGTTGCACAGCTGTTTGTTAAACAAGAAACCGACACTCTTCTCCCCGCCTATTTCGTGCGATGATGGACAGCTCCATCGTCCAATTCGTCCGCTGGAGTGACGGGGTCACGACCCCTGGCTCCTCCCACTCAACTAATGAATAGGACCGACGACACTTGTCAAGAGAAAAGCGACCGGTGAAATAATAAGCCTGAAGGAGAGATGAAAACGAAGTCGGCGGGAAAATTGGACGTGAGATATTGAATATCATTATGTCTCTATTAGATTGATTTAGTAATGGCTCAATTAACTGTTTGCTGTCTGACTTCCATTAGATGATAATGGCGTGGAATTGGAAATGAATGGCTAATAGGAATTCCATTCGGCTGGAAGCTGTAATTTGGAGACATTGTTATATTGTTCTTCATTGTAAAAATCAGAGGATCGGATGTAATAAGGTCTTAATACATTCAGTTATAATATATTCAAGACGGAAAACATTTTGAAATCATTTCAATGTGTCCTATTAATTTGTATTTTATAGTGGAAACGATTTGAATTTTCAGATTTTACTTGGCGTCAAAGGACAGATTTTTATGTTTGCACTAAGAAAGTTTGAAGTATTGTGTTGTTTTTTCATAATACTTTATTGGAACTATGAATTTCCATTTGAATAAATTAATTTTTCTTTATGGATAATAAGATATGTTTTTGAAAGAGAATTCTTCGTTGGAAATGATGGTGTTGTCATCATTTGTTTGGAATCTTCAAAACACCAAAGAAGAACGTTTCATCTTAAAGGATTCAAACTACTATACCCCCCCCCCCCAATATTTTATGGACCAGTTTATAAAGCAGAGAATAAGATATGTAATAGTATATTTTTCAGACCTCATGGTCTCTTTCAATTCGAATTCCGAGATTTTAACTCATCACCTTCTATAATTAATATGAGACGGAGTTGCTTACAGTCACTGATTTGAAACCAGATAATTGAATTATATGAATTTTAATTCAAGTTGAAGAAGATTCAATAAAATATTTATCCGAAACTATCAGTTCATTGGCAATTTCCATGACGTCAAGTCAAAGGTTTTGAGTATTGTATTTCCAATGTTTGGTATTCTTTAAACTTAAATACTCACAGAATATTACAGAATCTTTTCATAATAAATTACGAGTTATAGATCAATTCTCTGGTCACATTTCCATGACCATACGACTAAATCAAATCTCTCTCATAATGATAATGGGAGGCATCGACTTCCTTCTATATGAATCTCAGAATCAAATTCTTATGTAGTGTCTCAAGTCCATCACCTCACAAGGTAATTAGGAAACTGTTATCCTTTGGTCATAGACATATCCTTATGTGAAAACTTTTATAATTTGTTTGCGTCTGTGGCGCTAACCTTATAAGCCAGATAACATCTACGATACTGAAGTCGAATTTTGGTGTAGTGGCTATGTTACTCGGCTACCGGCCTTAGCGTCGCAGTTTCGTACCATGTCCTTCACTCGTGACATTGGTGGCCTTGACACGCATGACTATCTGATCTGTCGTGGCGCCATCTACGGGCAAACAAAGCCGTCGCTCACTCGACGCGGCAACCAAATACGAAGCCGTCGCTAACTTGACTCACCAAAAGTCGTCTCTTACTCGACGCACCAAAGCTGTCTCTTTCTCGACGCACCAAAGCTGTCTCTTTCTCGACGCACCAAAGCTGTCTCTTTCTCGACGCTCCAACGAACTTACACGCTTACCATACTCTTGGCGCTTTCAAAATCGTTTGTCTCTCGTCCGACTCACTGGTGGGGGAGTACTGTGGCGCTAGCCTTATAAGCCAGATAATATATACGATACTGAAGTAGACTTTTGGTGTAGTGGCTATGTTACTCGGCTACTGGCCCTAGCGTCGCAGGTTCGTACCGCGACCTTCACTTGCGACACGTGTAAATAAAGTTTCTTTCAAGTACAGTCTTTCTTCTCCGTTGCCCCTTGATATGTCCATTTTCTTCTTTATTTATTTGGAAATAGAAGGTTATTGAAAACATTTATTTCGTTTACAAAAGATTTAACTTCCATGTAAAGAGTGATGTAAAAACATGAACATAATACAGAAATATATTTACATTTTTCTTACAATATATTTTCAATATACTGACCTAATATTTGGTCCATGTGACTTATCTTAGTTGAATGGACAAAATTCATGCATTAATCTATTTTTTGCCATGCGAAGCCTCATTAATAGGTCATTTATTAATTTCTATAAATGAGACTTTTTGCTCTTATAATAACTGTTCATGTTTCTTTAAAAAGATATTATAAATAAAATTATGTGCTGAATAAAAAATTTTAGGGTAGAAACAAATTTCCTATTATTTTATTCTTTACAGTGTTGCTCATAGAATGTAAATCCATATAAATAAAAATAGCACATACATTCTTGTTTCAAAATGACATAAACGTGATCCGGTTTGCTTAGTTGTTTTGATTTTTTAAGGCAGCGTGAGACACATTTGA
>JAOUZG010017314.1:128992-159450 GCA_026289955.1 Argiope argentata
TTATATATATATATATATATATATATATATATAATTAAAGAACAAAAACATAATGAACATAATGGATAGGTAACATTTTTATCAATAAAATGATGATATCAAAAAATTATAAAATGAGGATAACCTATGGGACCTGTCTTCCAGAAACACTCTCGGATATTCTCTAATGAATGTTCTTGTGCATTATTTACATTATGTCATTGATAAACAATTTTTATCAAAGTGCCACCTAGATTTCTATGTTTGGTGCTTCACTAATGGGACGCGTTTAATACACAACTATAGAAAAACCGAATATGTATTATTGGCAAATTATTAAAATTAACCATTTGACACAAAAATATAAATTTGCTCATTGTATCATATATTATTGGTTTAAGTCGTTTCATTTATTAGTTTTTACGTTTACTGGTATGTAAAAGGGACAGACCAATAAACATAAAACCTTTGACAAATGTAACTCAAAATTTGGCAAGGAAATACATTTTAAATGCTAAAACTATGTACCAAATTTTATTTATCCAACCCTTTACATTGTGTAATTATTGAGATCACTTGTAGTTTTTAGTTTAGTTTTATTAACTTCCTGTTGTAAAGCAACACTAGGATTATTTTTGGGATGGACGTAATTTTGAACCTTGGCCAAATGACGAGGACCACTTCTGAGTTGCCCAAAGAACTAGATTCGAAGATAACTATAAAACAAAGTGTGAGAGGTAGATAAATTTCGTATATTTAATATCTGTTCTGTATAGGCCTATTAAACTTTTAACCATATCCAGCAAAGGGTTGAATGACCATGCTTAAGAAACAAGTTAATATGGTAACTCAATACAAAAAATGCATTTTAGAATTATGTCCATCCGTCTGTCTATGAACATGTTAATTGAAAGACATTTGACCTAAATAGATGAAATTTTGTATACGGTCTTTACATCAAATTAGTACATTTCTACCAAATTTAGAATGAAATTCAATCTGAGGAAGTATGTCTATCCTGTTATCTGTTCGCATGTTAGTACGATAAATACAAAACAAAGAGAGCTTAGTGGATGAAATTTAGTACACAGATTTATTTTTCTGAAGCTTAGATTATGGCATTTTCAATAAGTTCATCAATGTAAGGTATCTGTCAGTCTGTACTTTTGCATGCATGTTAACTCAATATTTAAAACATGCATTGATTTAAATTAATGAAATTTGGTATATCATATTATAATTTTATTAACATTTTGATTTCATTCAGTCTAAACAGGTAATATAAAAATTAATTTTTAAAGTCAATTCCTACTTAGGTCAACAAAGAAAATTTTTATTTTAGTTCCTTTTTATTAAACAATTACGATTAATATAAATAATTTATCAAAAAAGGATTGATTCTTCGTAAGAATTGAAGTTGCATTCTTCACCTTCACGCAAAAAAGGCTGAAATTATCGCATTTTACTGATTGAGCTACTGCCTGTTGATTTCAACTTTCATTGCAAACTCCTAAAACTCTATTTAAAGTATTGAGAATTAATTAAATTTAATTAATGAATTAATATCTGAAAAACTGTATTAACATGGAGTGTCATCCA
This sequence comes from Argiope argentata, assembly GCA_026289955.1. NCBI lineage: Eukaryota > Metazoa > Arthropoda > Arachnida > Araneae > Araneidae > Argiope > Argiope argentata. Next base: position 130,571 of record JAOUZG010017314.1, read on the forward strand.
TTACGAGTTTTAAAAAATGTATTTGAATTCGAGTGGATGAATAAAAAGTATTTTATGAACGATAGAAAATTTGAACAAGACATATAAACATATATAAAGAGAGTGTGAACTAATAGAAGGAATTGAAAAAAAAAGACACTTAAAATGCTTATTCGTTTTTTTCCTTCATTTCGCTAGCAATTAATCGCAAAAGCTTTTAAGCTATTTTGTATCTATACGTCAGTGGTATGCGGTTAATATTATCAAAGAATCGGTTTTTCTTAATTGCACTACGAAGCACAAAACTCTCTTGAGGCGGACTCATAAACAGGGGGGGGGGGGGGACGCTTGGCGACGAATGGTGTTCATCACCTTGCAAAGGTCGATATTTATATGCTGAGTATGAAATTGGATAATACTTTTGTTTTAAAGCATACAAGAAATTTGGAGCAGGCGTCCTGTCATAGGGGTAGCAAATATTTCCCGATGTTATATGGGTGAGGTGTCTCGGGTTTGAGTCGGGGTTGATCATAGTTGCTCTTCTGTGTTATATCTGTAAGGCGTATGATCGTGTCCCCCCCCCCCAGTAAAAGAGAGACTATGCAAGTAGTTGTAATAAGTGGGTAGCATAGTGGTACTCTTGGCCTTATTGGTACTACTTCAAAAGCAAGAGACGCTCCTTTCGGCTTAAAACTCGCTGATACCCCGGCAAAGCTTGTCCATGACAAATGCCACTAATAATAATAACTGAAAGGTGGAGAGTTATCATTTATTTTGATTTATAACGTAATTAAAAAATTTATTAAACAAATTAACTTTGTAATAATTTTTTTAAATGGAAAAGTGGGACTTCGCTGAATGAAGAAATGACTGTAATTTATTTAATGTAAATACATGTTGGTATACTTATTGCTTAATATTATTAATTTATATTGTTTTTTATTATACAAAGGGTGAACTTTTAAAGAAAGTTTTTTTGTTCAATAATTAATTTCAGAAACTTTACTTCATTTGACGAGTACAAGACAAAAGAGAGAGAAATTGTGTTTTTCTTACTAATAAAAGTTTTTTCTCGCAATTATTTTCGAATCAAATTTTGTTATTCAAAAGGTATACAGCAAAATTTAATTAACTAAAAAAACCTGCACAATTAATTAATTCATTCTTTCAACAACAATGCTTTTAAATAATTTATTGTATCAATATTCATTTTCTGAGTGCCTATGATTAAAATTCTCATGTATTCTTATTAATAAACGTTTTTTTTCTACATTCAATTACTAATCAAACTTTATTACTCAAACAATATAAAATGATACATAATTAACTCCAAAAACATACAAAACTAATATTTGCTGGAAAATTTGCTTTCACAAAAATAAATAATCAGCTTGTACTTCATTTAACATTTAACCTGAAAATGCAGAAACTAATCATCTATCTCGAACCGAAATTAAAATGTATTTATTAATTTATTTTAACGTTATTCTAAAGAGATGTTTTATTCTTCCATCGCCAATTATTCGACAATAATAAAGGAAGAAACTACTCATTTGGCATAATTTGCCCAATGACTCATGGGATATGAGAAGTAAATACACTTTACTTTTCATCGCAGGCTCATTAAATTAGATGAATAAAATAGGAATAGCGATGGTAATTAGCAATGAATATAGAGGACTCTTGAAATTTCTAATTAAAGTTGTATCGATGGAATAAATTGAGACAAGATGCTTTTCAAAAAATCAAAATAGAGATTTGTTTCGCTGGGAAATGTAATGATTTTATTATTATTTAATGATGAAATGGATAAGAAAATTTCAATTAGAATTGTTGAAAGTTTCAATGTAGGATTTGTTAACTATCCAGGGTATCTACTGGAAGTATTTTTCGTTGAATTTGAATTAACAGCTTTTATGAATATCTTCAAGCATTTCTGTTTTTAAGTGTTGCATTTTGTATTCATCAAGAAATGAATAAAAGCATTTAATTTTTTTTCTATTTTATTAATTTAATAAAATATAACGATTTTTATATATTTTTAATTTTCCACTTTTCGATCTATTGATTTATAATTATCATTAATAAATATAATCGAATTGATTTTCCTTAAATTTATTACCAGATGGTGCCATTGATACCAGATAAAAATTGATTAAAATAATCAATTTTTAATAACTAAATTCTAAACTTTCTAATTTCTAAATTCTAAACGAAAATAACGTTTTGTCCTTGAGAATACCAATGTGTCAAACATGTGAATTAGGCACTGTATTTTTTTCAGTTTGCAAGTTTTGTATATTTTTGGTATCACAGTTTTTTGAAAGAGGTGACCTCCAGATAGTCAAACACTTATATTTGTTTCTAGTTTTGAGAGATAGATGTATGAAATTAGGTATACGGTCTTTACATCAAATTCTTTTTGACTGTACATATTAAATATGTGTACTGAATTTTATTCATATACCTCTTTACCTGTTATAATTGTATTAGAACGGCCGGACAGACGGACTTTCTTTGAACGGAATTTACACATTTTGATAGAAATTTACAAATTTGGGGTAAAAACTGCATATCAATTTCATCCATATAGCAAAAAAGATTTTGGAGTTCTCTTTGTCTCAGACCAACAGATAGACAGATGGAAGAACATTTTTTAAAAATAATTTTTTTTTCAAATTCCGGGTGGTTTCAAACATCGTCAAAATCTCGAGCTCGAATTTTGTGATGATTGGCAATATATTCTCTTTACTATATATATGAAAAAAATAAAAACTGAACACAATATTCAAGTGATACTTTACTGTTAGCTCCACGCCAGTGAAAAATCGCCAAATAATATGAATTCCGTCACATTTTTTACAGCGACGCAACTGTAAAGCAAAAAAAAATCGCCAAATAATGTAGAATTTCGTTGAATTTCTTACAACAACGTGACTAAAAAGGAAAAATTTCGCCAAATAATGTAGAATTCTGCCAAATTTTTTACAGCATCGTGACTTTAAAGCAAAAAAAATCGCCAAATAATGTAAAATTCCGTTGAATTTCTTACAGCGACGTGACTAAAAAGGAAAAAAAATCACCAAATGATGTATAATTCCATCAAATTTCTTTGATGATTTTTCGCTGCCATCCGGCTAACGGAAAAGTATCATTGAAGTAAATTTCAAATTTTGAAAAAGCCTTAATCAAAGGTTGCATCCATAAATTTTTCACATTCATTAATATCCGATTGGCAATAGACACAAATTAGACACACTCAATTAGAGCAAACGCACAATAACGAAATAAATTTTAAAAAATTAAAATGAAATCTGCTATGCTTATTTCAATGCATCACGTCAGAACATCATTTCTTGAACGGCCAAGCACCACGTGCTCGTGCAAGTTAAATTATATTTTAATTCATTCTAGGTTTTATTTGCTGTAGTCGTTAACTCATTTTTTTAAAATTAGAACTTTTGTGCACGCAATGGCAACGCGTTATTAAAAATTGATTTTTTCAGATGCTCGTGCAGATAATAAAATTTTTATTTATCGCCTACAGATTTTTGTTGACGCTACAAACCTCAACCCAAAAACCACATCATATTCTGACATGATAATATAAATTAACCTAAAAAAATACTGCACTGCTTTAACAATAACAAAGTAAACGATTTCATACTGAAAAAGTCATTTTACATTTTTTTTTCTACCTGGAAAGGATAATATATTCAATACGTCGGTAGTAAACTCGAGTAACACCCTAATGAATATTACCTCTAAAAGATCTCATTCCAGCTAAATATCTTCCGGAACACAATGAGAAAAAGGAAATGCCAGGGGAGGCCCGACATGAATTTATCTACTGTTCCCACTTTTTTTAAGTGAGCCTTCTGTTTGAAATGCCGTCGCTACCGTTAACAAACCCCTCGCCCCATTACATCCCCTCCGCGTATGCAAGAAAAAGAATGAGAGTTGGAAACAATGGCTGGAATCCGGGAGACAATGGGACCGTTATTACTTGGCGCGTTTACTTTGTCTTCCCGGGGCATCTGTCTTGGCTTTGTTTTCGCGGGTGAAAAATGCGGACCCGGTTTTGAAACGGGAGAAAAGAGTATCGGATTTTTGTGTTTGTTGTCTAGCCTCTCTGTGGACCTCCCCTGCAGGGAGCTAATTGTTGGAAAAATATGAAATCCTCGACTAAAATGGAGAAAGAAAAACGGCACCTACGTTTTGATTTTCGGTCGCTATTGATAGCACTTGAAAGGGATGGGGGTGGTGCTTCTGTAAGTTTGAGTCAGCACATTTGTATTGAGTGGAATAATGATCAAATGTACAATCGATTGAAGGAGTTTCGAAAAAACAAAATATTTAACCTTAATTTCGTGTTATTTGAGGTATCTTTTTATTCATCTCTTTGTTTATGAACTATAAAAATAGAAATAATTCAATCATTAAACAAGTTGACAAAAATATCTTAAACTCAACGAACACCCGACAGCCCCCCCCTTCCCAACTTATTACTGTTTGACTTTTGAATGTTTATGTTTTAAAACATAATAATAAAAGCTATCGGGAGTGGTCTCTCCAAAATTGTCTAATATATCCTGTATGCCCTACAGACTCTGAATAATATACTCTATTGTACGCCATTCATGGCTCTGGCGTACAATACTAAAAAATATGAACTCTTTGGCGTGAATTTAGCATTTTTTAAAAAACCTATTGTATCCTTTTTGGCGATTTTTTTGGTGATTAATCTTTGTCAAGCTCTCGATACCATCTGAAAATCGAATTTGAGCTTTAGATATGCTTCTCCGTATTGATTGAAATAAAGATTTGACGCAAAATTTCAGTTGCAATTACAAAATCGCATACATGACTTGATGTATATAAGTCAATGAATTTTTTAATTATTGCGTTTATATGTGTTTATGAAAGTACAGACAGAAAGGTGATCTTTTGTTGATTTTATATCGAAATTTGATAGGTTTGTACCCTATAGAGGTTGAATATCTATTCTTATCCAACAAGATCTTTTTGTTTTTAATTATCGTTTTAATTTATATTTGAATAATCGAAAAAACGGCTGACTTCCACTGAACAGATTTACTGAGAAATTTACAAAAATCAGCAAATTCGGTGTAAAACTCGTATACCAAACTTCTACCTTCTAGTCCAAAGTGTTTTTGACATATTTGTCACCGATTGGCAGATGGATATTTTCTAAAAAGGTATTTTTCGAAACTTAGTTAAGGTCTAAAAATGTGGCGATTTGTCAAAATCTCAAGTTCTAATTTTTGACGATTAGAATGCTTTCTCTAGATTACGTGTACGAAATGAAATGAAAGAGTTAGTTTGATGGAACTTAGTATATGACTTTTACACTAGCATTATATATATGTGCAAAATATAAAGTAGTGTTTTAAAGTGGAAACTGTTTGTAAATCCGTGCGTTTTTGAATAAAAACAAAATGATCTAGATAAATATACATTTGATTAATATTGGAGTTAACCAATGATTAATATTGGAATCAGACAATCATTAACATCGCAGGAACATCAAAGAGATGTATGAATTCTCTCTATATGCTTATAAATTTTTACTAAATTGGTTAAAAGAGTTAATTGTCTTTTCAGTCTAACACTTTCCATTCATCTCTCATAATTTTTAAAATATTAACAACGGATCAAAAATTACTGGGATTTTTGGAAGTAACATTCACTGGCCTAGTACAGCTAATTATAATTTATAATTCATATTTTTTCCATCAATCATATTAAAAAGCTGCGTAGTATAAAAACAAGAAACAGAGCTATACATTATTTCGATTCTTTATTCATTTGCATATTATCATATGAGAAGTGAAAATGAAAATAAAGGATCGCAAAATAATTCTACATAAATAGAAATGAAATCTCGGAGAAAAATTGTAAACAATAATAAAGACTAAAGTATGATATAGATTTCCTTTTTATTATCCTCATAAAGACCATAAAGCAAAAAGAAAGTTTTAATAGACTTTAAATTATTATTTGAATATTGGGAAATAAAATATTAATTTTTCATTATTAAAAACATGTATATTTATACACAAAAAGAATAATTTAATTTCTAGAGTTGCCAGTTTTATTAAATAATTATATTATAAATATTTTAGATTATTTTATTTATTTATCTTCGAATTCCCACCCTCAATTTTCAATTATATCTCGTATTATTTTTAAAGAATTGTAAAATACTGTAAGGAAAATTAGCTTATGACAGTTTTTAAAAATCGTTTAATGCTAATTTGTTTTACTGATTTATTCATTTAAAAAAAGTTGAAGATTTAGGATATTTTTTTTATTTATCATTAGCTAAAATGGATATACTTAATTTATCGTTTGGCCAAGGTAAAATTTAGCAAGAATATATTTTCAGTATAAAATGAATTTTCGTGAACGTTTAAAAATCGGTTTTATATAGATTTTTAATTATTCAAACAACATTATATTTTAAAGTATCAATGTTACTTAATAAAAAGATTTCAAACATAAGATTTTAACACAAAAAGGAATCTTCATCAATATTTAAAAAAAATATTCAGTGATTTATGCTCAAACAGCGCCTAATATAGACCATAACCGAATATAGAACAACGCCATAATGTTAGAACACAAAAATAAATCTTCATCAATATTTAAAAGTTGGTTTTATATACTTTTTTAGCCATTCAAGCAACATTATATTTTAATATAGTAACGCTAATAAGGTTTCAAACATAATATATTCGTTGAAAAAAAATGACCCATCATCAATATCTAAGAATATTTTACCCAAGCAACACAGAGTATATTAGCTAGTAAATAATAAATTCTTTTACCATAATATTAGTATACAGAAAAAGAATCTTCATCAATGTTTAAAAATAAGTTCCCACAATTTCTTTTTTTTTATTTATGATTACCCTGGACCTCGGATCACACCATTTTTTTAACCCTTCAAAAAAATTTTGTCCTTTGATTCGCTCTGTACTGCCATCGGAAAAATAACGACCAAAAAATGGTTTCATTTTTCTTCATCGGACTTTTTCAATATGTTGCTATAGTAACCAGTCTCGGATAGCTTACTGGTAAACGAGCCAATATTTCTTGTGCAGATTCCGGACATTTTTTTTTCTTCGGAGAAAAGATATCTTGAAGAAGTGTATATTGTTCGAACCGTAACGTAAGAGCATTTTTTTCTGGTTATAACTGGAAAGAATATGTAACTTGAATTTTAACGAAAAAAATTTCGGTTTTCTAAACCATTAGAAATATTTTTGTATCATTATCAGAAATATAATAGTTTTCCAATATGTCTGAATGGATCTTTTTAAAGTAGACAATATCCAAGATAATTTAGTTTAATATTTCAACTTTTGGATATTTTGTGGTGAACGTTTCCTTGGTGAAATGAAAATGAAACTAAGTAAATTTGATCTAGTCTAAAACATCGTGTCATGGCCATATTTTAGGCTTCGTAAGTCTATTTTTCGATCTTATTTCCTTATTATTTGCTATACATAATTAACAGAAAGTATGCGAGCTTTAAAACATTATCGTGCTAATAAATACGAGAAGGAAACATATACTTTGTATTTAATGTCCAAATAAAACAACTTTTCATAATTTTAACATTAGCAAAATCACGATTAGAGAATTTGCTTATTAATTGTTGCATTAATTTATCTATAGTAAGCCTTGTTTCTCTCTATATATGAACAGACATTTTTAAAACTATTAAGTATTGGTTGACATTGTCAAAGGTATTTTAGATTATTTCATTTGAACTATTTAAGCTTCTTGGCATTTGGTAGTGTATATTTCGTTGCTAAGTTGAAAAAAAGCCAAGAATAATTTAATTTAAATTCAAAATCGTTTAATACAAGGACAATTTAATTTTAATTAAAAATCGTAGTTATAAAAGAAAATTTTAATTTCTGTTCAAAATCGTAGAAGCACAATAAACTTTAAAGTGTGATTCTTCTGTGTTTATTGCATTAATCATTGTGTTCAATAATTTTTGCATACAACTTACAAAAAAAATGTTAAAAATATTATCGTCTGGAATTAAAAATATTGCTTTAGAATTAATATCTAAATAAATCAATTATTTTATTTCCAATTTAACACTGGTAAAAGCAGATGAATGAATGCAGAAATGTTTTTATCAGCTGAGAATTTATTTAAAAACAATTTGTGAATTTCACAAGCGAGGGATAGATTGTGTTTTTAAAATAAATGTTTTTTTCATAATGCATTATATAATCTACTTAACCTATGAAAATTTAGAAATGTAAAGTTTTTAAATATTTCTTTATAAATACATAGAAGGACAGAGGTTTATTTATAAAAGTGTTACTACATGACAGAAATAAGATTATAATTATATCCCATTTGAACGATAAAAATAATAGCATGGTTTATTTCTTTACACAGTATGATAAATATAGCAGCCCTTATCCACAATTGACATCAATTAAAATATTTAGCAATTTTCTTATCTGATTTTAAAATGTTATAATGAGTCAACTTATCTGATGTTTGCAAATGTTATCTTAAAATTCCAATATAAAAATACACCAATTAAAAATATCGAGTTGTAAAAATCACATCAAAAGTGCTAAATAATGTAATTAGGTTTTTCAAAAATTTATGTTTTATAGTTCTACTTTTTATTATTATATCAAATTATCTAAAATTTAGTCATAAATTTGTTTCTTTTTTTGATGGATAAAATTAATCAGACTTCCTATTCCAAATTCTGATATAGAGATGAAAAAAAGTTATATTAAAAATTCGAATATCTATAAAATTTTAGAGGGTTTTGTTTATTCTTATTATTTCTATAATTGAATGATATGAAATGAAACAAAATAGCACTAGGAAATAAATTTTCTTTTTAATTCTAATACAAGATAATTATTAAATATTATTATTTGTTTTTTACTAATCAATGTAATTAAAATTTGAATTTTAAACTGACTTTAAATTTGTTAAAATTCTCTATAAATTTATCATATTTGGATGAATATCAATTCTTGAAGGCTTTATAACCTAATAAATACAAATAATATTCCCGGAAAGATTGGTCGCCAAAGGTGGCTAGATAAAACAGAACGACAGCATAAAAGTTGAAACTAGACGTCAGCAATTCTCCATTTATCTCTTTATATTTTCAAAAGAGAGAGAGAAAGAGAGTTGTCATATACAAAAATTCTGAATTTTCAAGAGCAGCTATAATTGGTGCTGCTTAAGATATTTATCTCCCAATTTCACCCATTCATTCCCATTACACAACAGAAATGACTAACAAACGGATTATTTAGCTGTCTGGGAAGTAAATGCCGATTTGGCATGTTTGACGTAACTCACAATAAACCGAATTTATCGATGCCTCTCCTCATTTTTATTCAAATTAAGGAACCTGCGATTTCCTCATTTCCATACTTTGGCACCGAAATTACTTTTTTTTTATTATTTCCTGACTCGTTGTTGTAAAGCGAAGTCCCTTTCGTGTTCGCTTATTGTCGTTTATCGCCACGCACTCTTGACTTGGCGTTCATTAGGAGTTTCCCAGCGGGCCCCGTGCCATTCAACAAGCAGGGTTGCATTAAAATATCAAACAGAAGAATCAATTAGCGCCGAATCCAGCCAAATGGCGAACGCCAATGAGATAATTGGATTCAATCTTCAGTCCAATGCCTTTTTTAAGTGCTTTGGCATTCAGAGGTTTACGTTAAACGAGAACTTTAAGGGAATCCAAACTTTAAAACCATCCCATTTTCGGAATTAACTGATCATTTTAGATTTAAGCTAGTCAGGATGTATATATCAATATAGAAACAAAGAATTTAAACTATAAATCTAAAACCATAAATTTCTACGCCAATCAGAATGAAATTGTTAACAAGTATACCAGCTGTCTGTCCGTTTTTCTGTGATTAAAAAAAGTAACGCATCTTTTGTATAATTTTATCATTTGATTTACTTCGTGATCTATAGATTTGTAACAGTTGTTGTTGACTTCCAGTGGAATGTTTTGATAGTTGATGTGTATGTGAATTTCATATTAAATATGTAAAGTACACGACTTTTTGACTAATCTGATAGTATAGGCTATTTCTTATCTGCTGTAGTATATTAGCAGATTACAGTAATCCAGAGTACTACAATTATTACAATAGTGTAGTCTACTACAATTGCGTAGGCTATTTGTTTATCTAAGCCTGTATGTTAGCAGATTACAATAGTGTTAGCTACTACAATTACTACAATAGTGAAGGCTACTACAATTACTACAATATTGTAGGCTACTACAATTACTACAATATTGTAGTCTACTACAATTACTACAATAGTATAGGCTACTACAATTACTACATTAGTGTAGGCTACTACAATTACTACATTAGTGTAGGCTATTACAATTACTGCAATAGTGTAGGCTACTACAATTACTACAATAGTGTAGACTATTACAATTACTGCAATAGTGTAGGCTATAACAATTACTGCAATAGTATAGGTTACTACAATTACAGAAATAGTGTAGGCTACTACAATTACTAAAATAGTTTAGGCTACTGCATTTACTACAATAATGTAGGCTATTTGTTTATCTGCTCCTGCATATTATCAGATTACCATTGTGCAGATTACTGCAATCACTACAATCGGGTAGGCTGTTTGTTTATCTGCTCCTGTATATTAGCAGATTACCATAGTGTAGGCTATTTGTTTATCTCTCTCTAATATTAGCAGATTACAATTGTGTAACAATAGTTTAGGCTATTTGTTTATCTGATATTATATATTATACCTGTATATTAGAGTACAATAATTTTTAAAAATGCAGTATATTATCTTGATACAAAAAAGGGTGAAATGTGTCAAATTTTTAGCTCTTTGGTCATAGGCAGTGAACCCCAATCACTTGCGCAATCCTCTTTGTTAAATAACGAAGACAAATATGGAACATAAATTATTGAATAAATAACAGAGGATGTAATACTTACTTATTGGATTTTATGATACATTTTTATAACCCTACAATACTTATAACAATTAAGTCACCTTCCATCCGATAGCATTCTATATACTCTTAACATATGTTGCCATTGTCGATTGTGAATAGTTTGGCAGCTTTCTGTATATACTATGTTGAAATCATTGATCATAGTAGATAATATGTCTTTAATGAACTATGAACATATTTGTTTTTAATATATTGTATATCAGCTTTCTAAATATTTGCAATTTATGTTTCTACTTTCTATAACGAGAATTTGCTGGGTCTAGAACAATTTCATAACTTGATCAAATCATTTGTTAAAAATCATTTTAATCATTTTAAAAATAATCATTTTTTAAAATAAATTCACAAACTTGACTAATTGTTGTTATTACAACTTACAAACCATTCAAAATAGATTTGTCGTATTTCAATATCTTACCGTATATTGCAGTGATTATATTTTTATTTTTTCGTTTTAGTTGGATTATTGTATTTTATGCTGTGTATAAAATACAATAAGTAGTATCTACATAGTATCAACTTAATACAAATACAAGGACTTAATCAATGAAATTTAGTGTAAGATATTGTGATTGAGATACCACAACTGTAATTCTGTGTGCAAATTTTAATTATGATGGGTCAAAAATTATGCTGTCCATAATATATATTCTCTCGATGGATTCAGTAAAATTGCCAAATTTATTCCAAAGGTTTATATTTCGTAAATATTTCACACCAAAGCGGCGGAAAGATTTCGCTACCATACCCAAGATCAATTTTATCAGAGAGAAGGAGATAAAATCTTGATTGGAAAAAGTTTCCAAAAAAACCATTCTCTATGGATTAATTCTATCATATTATTGTAACAATTGGGTATTATTTTATTAACACTTCTCAAATTTATAAGATGAACTTAAAGCACCCGTAGATACTTTAATTTAATTCGAAAACTATAAATAATCCTTAAATAACTCAAATATTCTGTTAATCCTTTATCTAAATGGCAAAAAAAGCATTCCCGAAACAGAAGAAATAATTTAATGAGATAATAAAGAAAATAAAGGAATATTGTTGAAGGATTAAAAAAATGCAAATACAGGTACTGCTTAGTTTTGATTCTTTTGTTAAAACTATCCTTTAAAATTATCTAATGTTATTTATATTATGGTATTAAAGGTATAAAATATAATACTTATTGAATATATTTTGTCTAAGCTGTAATAGTAACTAAAAATATATTCAACCAATAATTATTATTGAAATATTTTCAGTTCGAAAAAGTTTAGTTTCTAAATTTCCAAGTGATGTTCCTTTAAATAGCGTCTATACAGGAGTGATAAGACTATTTTACATTCAATGAGAGTTTGGTATCTTTTATATTTTGCAAATACAGTCTATTTAATCTTCATTTTATTGATGAAATTTTCGGTATTTGTACATTATTGCATGCTAACAAAAATAAATAAGGATGCCATGTTTATTAAGATCAGAGCTTTATCATCAAAAAGCAAATGACATGAAATACTTAAAAAGAAGAAAAGGCATTGTAAAAAGAGTCATTGTATGTGTATGTATTCATTCAATGAAATTCCATTCCACAAACTTCATTAAATTCTTAAGTGTTCGCTTTTTTAAAAAAAAACCCGACCAAAATAAAAATTTAGAGTTATTTTATTATTTTAGAAATATTCGAATAACTGTTAAATATTTAAAATGCTTCTTTCAAGAAACAATTATCAAAAAATTGTAAATTTTATATTTAATCTCAACTTTTTACTTTCCTCAGTTAAAGAATGATTTTTTGTAATACTTACTTTTCATAAAATATATCTTAATTCTTCTATTTACAAACTTTTTTATTTTATTTTTTTTAGAACCCAAAGTTTGAGGTTCGAATTTTTGATTTTAGAAATTACATATTTCGTTTCAATCGATATTTTATTAATATTTTTGTATTTGTAGCAAGAAAGAAAAAATAATAATATTATCAACCTCATATATATCCGAATACTTCTTACATATGTACAAATTCAGAAAGACTCATAAATTACTCCAGTTTCTGAAGCGAAATTACAACGTATTTGAAGTTATAGATCCAAAATTCAATCTTTATTTCAAAATAGAAAAATGTATGGCTGTTGCCACAATCTAACTATTAAATCAATGCAATTAAAAATTAATTTTAATACTTATTATTTCTGTTTCTACTTTTTTACGATAAGTAATCGTTTTCTATAGTAAAAATCGTTTGCAATATTGATATAAATATATACATTTAAACATGGTAACTTTTTAAAATATCACAAAAAAAAAAAAATACAAAATTAGAATTTTTTACGTTAATTCTTTCATCAAACTGTTTGATTAAATTAGAATATACTCACGCTCTTACTGTGTAATTAAAAATAAATTTTACGAAACTTCACTCATGAAACCTTGACAAGATAATTTTTGGAATTATATTTACTGACTATTAAAATGGGAATGCTGTGTGGATTTTACTATAAATCAATTAAAGAATTATTTTGTCACGTGAAATAAAGCAAATCTTTTCCCAACATTTAATATTTTTACCGTTTAATCACGAAATTCAAAATTAGGGATTGAATTGTGTAATTTATAATTTCTGATTATGAATCTGTAAGATTTGAGCTTAAGATTGAACCATCAGATCAATTAGTATATATTCAAAAAATTTATTCTTTCAGAATATATCAGAAACGGATATAAAAATCAGATATCATTGTAAAATTACTAATTAAAGTAAGCATTTGATAAATCTATACTGCGGACATTACCTTCACAAATCAAAAATCATTAAATCTAATTTCTCAAATGAATAATTTATAAATCTGTTCAATAAACCATTGTTTCATAATATATCAAAAACCAGATATAAAAATCAAAAGCCATTGTAAAATCACTAACTCCTTCCATGAGCAATTATTAGATCTATGAATTGAGCATTGCATTTACAAATCAGAAATCATTCTAAAATCACTTAAACTAATTAAATGAGTAATTGGTAGATCTACACAAAGAACGTTACTTTTATAAATCAGAATCCAATCAGAAATCCCTAGAATAATCCCTTAAATAACACCAAATAAATCGATCCGAGAAAGTCACGTAATCCACCAATCATAAAGAGACGAGCTTCAGCGAACGGCGGACTTTAATCTCTTTCCCCATTCGTAAATTAATATTGATTGCCACCAGGATAATTCTTTGCGGATTTCCGGAAACAATGGGATGCCAAATGTGGCAACCGTTTCTTTAAGAATCGAATCGACTGTGTCGCTCTCGTCCCATTTACCATGCAAACAAAATCTAGAAATTAAAGATGGTGCGTTCGGAAGGGGAGGAGGGGTGTTTCTTGTCAACTGAGAGGGAGTGCTCGCTGGAGGACAACGTTTAATGGCTTTTGGCGAACACAAGTTATCGCACAAATGAGATTTTAATGCCTCTTCGTTCGCTCGCCCAAGTTTTCTTTGAAGACTTTTGAAATTTAATTTTTGCGGGTGGCGAAATTTTCCGTCTTCGTTCGCTCCATCGATCGGATTATTATGGTGCGAGCGGCATCCAATTTCATCTAGCTGTAACCGCGAGAATGGATTGGAAAAGGATGGTCCTGCTGACAAATTGTTTAATGATTTGTCTTTCTAATTAGAAGATGTAGCTATAAGTTAAAGCCTGGTTTCCCTATCTGGAGTTTAAACTCGGCTTTTGGTTTTCCCTAAAAGCTTTTTGAAATTGATGAGACCGGAGTTAAACTTGAGATGCCTTGTTTTTCTGCATTGTAGATGAAAAATTGAAATTATTTAATAAAAATAAGAACAAAGTTTATGCAACTTTACAACTAATATTTTCTCCTTTTGACATTCTCTGAGCAAAATTTGGAGACATAATTGCAATCGTTAAAAAATTCGAATGCAAAATTTTCATGAATATTCACTCTTTAGACCTCCGTGAGTCAGAAAAACATATTTTTAAAAACATCTGTGTTTTTTTTCTTCTATTTGTGATAAAATAATTCAAAAATGTATTGAAAAACATAGAGGAAATTTGGTATATATATTTACATTAATTTATGGATTTATATTAAATTCCTTTTCTATTTTAATTAAATTCCGAAAATCCTTTTTGAGAAAGTCTGTCTGTACGAATTTTCAAATACAAATAAGTAAGATATTTTCTAAATGAAGAGAGTTATATTTATAAAATTCGAAACAGAAATGTAACACATGTAGTTTAGACACCTTTTGGGTTTGAATCAAATCTTACAAGAGCTAAGCTGTGAGATTGTTATCTATCTATTTGAATTTTTAGAAATTTGTAAATGCGATAGCTCGAAATCGCAATAATTTAAATATATAAAATTAGGTAAGTGATTTTTTTAAAATTAGAAGTATGTTTCTGTGCCAAAACTCTTTTTCGATAGGTTAGGAAAAAAGCACCTAAAACATGAATTCCAAGTTTAGAATACTGTTAATTGCATGCCAGGGATTAATTTCAAAAATTCGCCAAAGATCCCAATATATTGAAAATTCACGCCAAATTTAATCAATACTAAATTCACACCAAATATTAATATTTCGTAATCATTTTACGCCCATGCCATGCAAAAAATTCACTGGGATAACATCTTTATTAGAAAATATACGAGAAAATTTTGAGGAGATCACTCTTACTGGTTTTATGTAGACGTGATTCCTTAGTGTATTAAAGTAGTTTTTCAATTCCTCATAAGTTTCTCTCAGGAATACTATACGGGCCAAAAGGATTATATATGTAGAAAAGAATTTTCTGCCCAAACAACCGAAACAAGTCAAAATTTTATTGAAATTATAATTTTTGTGTATAGTTATAGCAAATATATAAATAAATGATATCTTTCAATACCAATTATTATTGAAAATTTCTGTTTCAATGACTTATTGTATTCAATCATCCCATTAAATATATAAAGTAGGAAACTCCAAAAGAATATGTATTATGTATCTTAAAACTCATTAAGTTACACATATCAGCAATCTCCTTTTATAGGGCAATCTTTTCTCTCTTTCCAATACATTATATCATTTTTGATCATTATATCATTCTGATCCAATACATTATATCATTTTTGAATTTTCAATTACATCCTAGATATCGTTTTGAAAATGCATTGATTATTTAGAGACTGAACTGGATTAATTTTTTGTGTGCTGCTTGTTTTTAAAAAAATTTCACTCGATTCATTTTTTTAAAGTTAGGCGCAATTCCCATTGCTTTATAATAGACTGCATTTTTTTTCAATAGACAATAAAAATTCTTCTTTGTATATCTCAAAGAGTAGCTTTTTAAATATTTTAAAAGTGGGGGGTAAAGGTCATTTCCTGTAGAATAAGCAAAGAATATTATGTATCGGAGTATTTAAAAAAATTTTCTTCAAGCTTAAGTTCGTACAGCTTATGTACACAGCTCTCGATTTCAAGTATTCAAAACTCTGCATCTTTCTGTCCTATATCCACACAGAAACACACACAGGCCCCTAAAAGTGTCGAATTAACTTTCAAAATAGCATATTTTTGTACTTTTACAACGAGCTTATTTTTCTGATCACATCTATTGTTGTTGTTGTTGTTGTTATTATTATTATTATTATTATTAATAATAATAATAATAATGTTTCGCATATTTCAATGCATTCTAAAACAAAAATGGGTAAGTAAAACCTAAAGAGATATAAAAAGAAGTCAATTTTGCTATCATAAATAGATGAATATCACTATATTTTGCATTCTTATCCAATGCCAAAAATGTTATCTTACTATATCAAAAGAGTAATTCTTGTATGTATAAAAATTAATTTAGTGTACTTTTTCAGAAACGACTCAAATGATTTGTACCAAATTTAATAATTAGGTAATTAGGTAAGGTTTTGCTTTTTTAATTTATCAATTAAAGTGTCTTAGAGACATTTTTAAATAAAAAAACAATAATAATAAAAAAGAAATCTTTGGTCCTAAATTTCAAATTATCATGTGAGCATAATATTATTTTTAGTCATTATTTGCCTTAATTAACGTAAGTTACTAACCAGTTTAAACCGGTTTTAAACAACCACGGGACCTCTGCCGGTCTCTATACCTTTCTCACTCTCTCTCTCTCTCTCACTTTCTATCTATCTATCTATCTGTCTGTCTGTCTGTATCTATATATATATAATGATACTTTTATAAAACTTTCATTTTCAAATTTTCCAGCTGGCATACAAAGTTTTGAAACTCTGCCAATTTTGAGATGGAATAACAAATCAGGTGTCAACTTTTTAAAAACGCATCTGCTTTCAAAGAAGCATACTTAATAACTAAGCAATACTGATAAAAGCAGGTCAACCTTTTATAAACACATCTGTTTCAATGAAGTATACATAATAATAATGCAATACTGATAAAAGCAGATAAAAAATATATGTGATTAAAAGTAGTTGATGACTATTGCTCTTTATACTTCATTCATTGCCTACGCGATTTCAAGCTTCAATTATTCGAAAACAAAAACATCATGCTCTCACATGATAATAAAATATTCTCTAAGAAATCACTGATTAAACTAATTTTGAACCATTGATTGATAAAAACATCCAGGCCTGATAAAACCTCTGCTTAATATTTTACGCATGCTCTTTACCTCTTTCTTAGCGCCTAAAGCTAATCAGGGCGACCTGAATGCATAAGTTATCTTATGCTCCAGCTAAATCGTCTATTTCCTTAATTTTATGATAAAATATTATATCATTACACATTTTCACTTTATGACCAAAAGAAAAAGAATGTTTCGCAGCATTTATTTGCGCTGTCGGATGAAAAGAAAATTTGTAAGCAGTTCTTCCCCTTTTATGACTATCATAAAACTGACATATCTCAATTTTTATGAAAGTGATTTTATTCTAATAGCAACCCCAAAATCATTTTCTCATCAATGGTGTATTCTTTTCATGGGGACAAAAAAAATGGCGAATATCGTCATTGAAAATATTCCATTCCATTTTTGATGTATGCCTAATGTCTTCTTTAGAATTTGCTCCAAGTGAATTTATTCATTTTCACTTTTAAATGCACCTATTTAGAGGGCGTCGATTCTTTCAAACAAACTTTCAGTGTTGAATAAATCTTTTGAAGATAGTTTTTATTCCTCTGCTTTTGGCAACGGCTTCTGCAATGGATTTCCCGGAAATAGAAAGAGAGCAGAAATATATTCCCCACTTTAATTTATGGCGGGAGAATTTTAACACAGGTTTCTCCATCTCCATACATATTTTCTTAGCGGAGATCATTCCGCAAAAGTCTTCCTTTAACCAAGTTTCGTATGGTAATTTCCCTGGCATCGGAGAAGGGAAAAGGGAAGAAAAATATGGAAAAGAAATTTCACCCGTTGGATTTCTTTTTATTCTTGGTCACCGAGCAATTCCATACTTTGCAATTGAACTTTGAATTGTATTCTCAAAAAAGATCCAGACAGATTTTTAGCTAAGGTGTAGTTTTTTTTTTAAACTAAAATTCTGATTGAGATAAGAGTTAGTACATTTTGCTCTACAAGAGAAAAGAAAATTTACTAATACAAACTGAACTACTTAAGTAAAAAAAATTGAAATTATATGAAAAGGATTTGTTATGCTAGAATATGTATGATTGTGTTAAACGAATCAATTCTTATTAAACAAAACGTGTTGAGAATTTAATGTCAAATAAAGATTAAAATTAAATCTTCTTTGCATATTTCAATGTATCATGCCAGAACATAATTTATTGAAAGGTCAAACACCACGTGCTCGGGCAAGTTGAATTCTATTTTTATTCATTTTGATTGTTTCTTTGAATCAGTCATTTTGGTTGCAAATATTGAAAGTGGTTTGGTTGCAAGCGACCCAAAAAACTTTTTTTCACATTCAATGTTTAAAAAAATATGTCATTTCCAATTTATTTCATTTCATATAATCACATGTTCAAAATGTAATTTTTCTAGGTTTTATTTGCTGTAGTCATTAACTTATTTTTTAATCAGAGCTTTTATAAATGCAATGGCAAAACGATATTAAAAAAACTGATTTATTGAGAGACTCGTACGGATAATAAAATTTTTATTTTTCAAATACTGATTTTTGTTGACTCAAAAGACCTCATCCCAAAAACATCATGTTTTGATATGATAATAACTTATGTTTTACCTGAAAAAAAACTAGTAAAATGTAAAATGCTGGAATTTTATTGGAAAAATTTGCTTAAATAAACACAACATTCGTTGAACTGTTATCTCCATTAGTGAATATTGAAACTAAATTTGAACATTCTAATTCTTTTAATTATATTCTCAAAAATAGATCCAGGGAGGTTTTTTAAATTTAGATGTATAAAAATCTGTAACTGTAATAGAGATGGTGCATTTTGTTATGCTTAAAAAAGAGTTCTTGTAAATACACCGATATATTTTCATAAAACTTCAATGACTAGCTAAATGGAGAAGAACTAATGTCACATGAATAGACTTTAAATTGTTATGATAAGGAAATTTTGCTTTTTATATTGGAATGTATTCGATTATCTTAAACATAACAGCTATCATTAAATAAAACATGCCGAAAATTTGATGTCAAATAACTTATGATTTATCTAAATAAAACTACCACGAAGCAAGGAGATGTTAACTTATTAGAATAATTGTGTTTATTTAAGCTTTCTTAAATAAACGCAATGTTTTTTAACTGTTTTTTCCAATGGCGAATATTGAAATTAAGTTTGAACATTCAAACGGAATTTGAACGTTAGAACTGAACGTGGAACTGTATCCTAAAAAAGGATTGAGAGAGATTATTGAACCCTGGTGTGTAAAAACGAATAAAAATGTAATAGAGATAAGAGTAAGTATGATTATTTTCTGCTAGAGTAATTTTTTTGTGTGAATAATTTGAATGGATAATCTTTTGAGTAATTTTTTATTCATACAATTTGAACGACCATCTGAATGGAAAAGAACTGATATTATACGAAGATATCTTAAATTGTAATGATAAAGAATGTTGGAATCGATGTGATTGTAAACAAAACAGTTCTTATCATTAGATAAAAAGTTTCGAAATTTTAATGTCAAATAAACTATAATTTACCTGAAAGAAACCTGTCACAAAATAAAGAACTTGAATTCTTATTGGAAAAGTATTTGAAACTTGCTCAAATAAACGACGTATGTTGAACTATTAAATTATCGATGTATGTTGAACGTATATAAACATGTCTCCACTGGTGAATATTGAAACTGAATTAGAACATTTCAGTTGAACTTGCAGATGTATTCTCAAAAAAGACTTAGAGAGATTCTTGAACTGTGGTTATAAAAATATCTGAGTATGTAACAGAAATAAGAGTTAGTCTATTTTTGTTCTGCATGAGGAAAAAGATTGTAAATACATCGAAATATTTTCATACAATTTGAACAACTATCTAAATGTTGAAGAATTGATAATACATAAAAGGACTTTATATTGTTATGATAAGAACCGTTGGATTGTGGGTGACTAACAATTCTTATCATTAAGATATGTGACTACTTTCGGAGTGATTAAAAAAAGCGTTGGAAAATTGTTATATTTTTGAATATTTGCATAATTTTTTCTAAAAAAATCAAATATTAAATCAAAACGTACTAGTTAAACGTCAAAAGGTTTTTTAAAGTTTGAAAAAAGGTAGGAGGTAGGGCTAAAAAGAAGTATAAAGCAAAAATAATCTGGCTTAGAAGTTTATTATCTGAATGACTTAAAATTTTGCAGTTAGCTTGAAGAATATACTATCTGGTTCCTGACCAAATATATAATTTTTATTTTTAAATCTTATAGTTATATTTATAAATCATGCGAAATTTTCAATCATTTTCACAGTATGAAGCACTAAATTATAAAAAGACTTGTAAATGAACAGATTAATTACTTTATCACTATTTTTTCAAGTGAAGGATATGCAATGTGTTTTTGCAAATATATAAATTATATTTTAAATAAAAGGAATTTGCTTTTGAATCATATAACGTATTTGAGTTATAAAATTATATAATTTGTTAATGTTTAATATTAACTAAATATTAATAATCAATATTTGACGATAATAATCTAATAAACGTATAGCGTTGCTGAGTTTTCACAAAAGGGCACCAAAAATTTTAGGATGAGCAATTTCTGGTGTAGGATTTGGTTCTTGTCTCGCATGGGGTATAAAAAAGTGTTGGGTCCATTATCCCATACCGATGACAGGATGTGCTTCCCATGGAAGGGTTTTACCATTGTCTTAAGAACTCAACCCTAGTTTCCGTCAATGCTGTCGCTGGAGTCTGGTTATTCAGATTTATCTGTTTGCCTCAGGGGAGGTCGAGTAGTCAATGCATGATATCTTTACATTTCGGTTCTATCAATGAATGATAGAACAGATTGTATATTTTCCCGTAATCAATTAAGTTGAAATAATAAATAATTGTACATTTAGTTCTTTAATAAAAATTATTTTCACATAATCTAGTTAAAATGGAATTATTAATAATGAAACTTACATGGACAAATAATGAAAATTATGTAATAAACATTAGAATTGCATTGTCGGCGTCCTGGTATAAGGGGTAAAGCGTCTTCTCCGAGAACTGAGCGTCCCGGGTTCGAGCCCCGACTCGGGCATGGGTTTTTCTTCTGTGTTCTATCTGTAAGGCGTTTGAATGTTATCCCCTATAAAAAGGGGTTGTGCAAGTGACTTCGATGAGAGTGTAGCTAAATCGTACTCTTGGTCCTATTTCAAAACAAGAGACGCACCTTTCGTCTTAAAACTCATTGCTACCTTTTCGAAGCTTGTCCATGGCAAGTGCCAATAATAATAACAACATAATTGCAGTTATTTTATAATTTAATTAATTTCAAGTGTCACACTATTTAAATAAAGCCCAATTGCTAGGTTTTGTTGAGCAGCGGGGCATTTAAGAAAAACATTGAATGAATTTAGAAATATTTGATTGATCTTCCTACAATGTATTGACTTCTTTTATTTTTTATAAAATGTTTTATTACTGTGAAATATTCACAGAACATAATTCTTCTTCCAGTTCTATAAAAACATAATAGTTTAAAAGTATAGAAAAAAACAACACATTTTTATCATTTTATATTATTGTTCTATTATTTCAAAAAAATATTTAGTAGTTTAGAAATATTTTCAAAAAATATCTTCTTTTCCTTCTACATTATATTTCTTTCATTTCTATAAAAGATTTATAAAACCAACAAATAGCCTAGAGGAAAAACAATTTCTCTCGCTTTCTATACATATTAGAATTGGATTGATATTGTTAAAAAAATATCCTTTTGTTTATCTTTACTAATCAAAACTTACAAAACGAAACAACTTTTTAAACAAATTTCTAGATATCTTTGAACGAATTTTATGTCTCATTTAATCAGTTTCTTACGTTTTTCCAAAAAAGACTTCTTTCCTTTTATGATTTATGTTTTACTTCAAAATTCCCGTATTGAATATTTTCTATTTCACTCCGATATAATTCCGAATTCCAGTCCAGTCAGATTACATAAATAAAAAGAATAAAAAAAGAACAATATTTTCTTGCATATACGAATAGGTGGTGCAGGCGAAAAACCCACTTTCCTTCCATTCCAAACAAGAAAGCGAGGCAACTTTATTCGCAAAACAAATGCTATTTTGATCAAAACTTGCTTCGCGGGATTTCGCCGGGGCCTAATCCGTCCTGATCCTTTTTGGCATAACAAATTCGAATCATAAGAAACGGAGATAAAACAACAACAACAACAACAGCAGCAACAAAAAAATTCCATTCGCCTCTCGCATCTCCAACCCAAAATGAAGGAAGAGAAACAACAGCAACAATAAGTCGGAAAGGAATTGTGAAAGAAGAGGCGCGAGAAAAAAAGGGGCGCAAGCGAGGGCTTCTTTCGCCCCACCAAAGACTTGATCATCCATAGTCTTAGAGATTTCATTTTTCTTTAACCCGTTCTTGAACTTTGCATTGTTTTCGTTTTATTCTCCTATCCCTAGAACAAGGGAAATGCGCTGTATGTAAAACTTGTTTGTAGATCCCGTGGAAAAGTGTATTCGGGGTTTATGTATGATATGTTAAAAAGCTGAGATCTAAATTTCATCATTTAATACTCTGTAATAGCAATGAATGTAATTTTTATCTATTGATGATACGTTTATTTTATAATTAATTAATTGATGAAGATTTTTATTTTTATGTGTAGAAGAAATACAATACTAAAAAAAAACAAAAAAAAAAACCTTTGAAGTTGAATGTTTAATAAATCTTTATGTTTTAGATCTGAATGACAAAAATTATTTTTTGCATAATATCGACATGTATGTAAATATTACAACTCGAAAATTCTTGTCCATGCTTTTCACAAATTTCGTATTCAATTCTTTTTTCCGAAAATGTTTTTAGCATTGTTACGAATGTTGCTTTTTTGCTCCATCTGATATTGTTTCTCTATGCTTGATAAGAAGGGCATTTTATAGTTACTTAAATGATTGCTCAATGGAGGTCATGTATATAATCCTCAGCTTTGTTAACACATACAAAGTTTCCCCCATTTGCGTTTTTGGCAATATTTTGATTAGGAGCGAAGATACTATATCCTTCTAGAAGTTTCCTTGTTTTGTCACGAAGATTATAAATTTTTGACAAACAGAGCTGAAGTCAGTCAGTAGTATGACGGAGTGAATTTTTCGGGAATTAATCCTTTGCAAGTTCTTTATGCGTATTCAGCAAAATTGTGATTGTTTAATAACGATTTATTATATGCTTGTCATTGATATCTACACATGTTAATAAATCGTTAAATGAATCAATCGTTTCCATTAAAAGAAACGAAAAAATGTGGTTGGAGGAAACAAAATCGAATTATTCTGTTTTAGTCATCAAAGCAGTCATTGGAATCGTATAAAATAGTATACATTTTAATTCTGAATGAAATTTTAGATTCAAACTCTTGATATGCAAGTTTAAGGAAATTTTATTAGAAATAATCTTAATTTGCTTTCTACAAACCGCACGGTGCATCTCAATAACTGGCCAAAGCGAACTTTGAAATAGATCTAAGATCATTTACAAAGTAACTATCATTAGCCGATATGTTAACCTCTGCCAACAAAACTTTTCATCCTCATAATTATGGTGCTTGAAAAAGAGAGGATATAACTGTCGTTCACCCCTTGTTTTTTCTAAAAGTTAAAATTCTAGTCGCCCTCAGGAAGACTAACGCTATATGAAAGAACTAATATTCAATATGAAAATTTTACAATTTGATTTTTTAAGTTTTTGCTCTAAGAAGGCAATATCTACAACAAGTAAGACAATAGAGGATCTAAAGCTGTTGTAAAGCTCACATTTAACCAACAAGTAATGGAAGCTATCAAGGCTGCAATGGCTGATTTTTAGCCATAAGGATTGACAACAGAGGATCTAATGCTGTTATTAAGCTCCCATTTAATTAACAAAGGATGAGGGCTATCAAAGCCGCCATGGCTGACTTTTAGCCATAAACATGGGAGAAAACAGATATAATGCTATGGTTAATCTCAAAGCTAAATAACAACGAGTCGAGTCTATAAAAGTCGCCATGATTAATTTTCAACCATAAATATGGAAGACAACAGAGAATCTAATGCCATGATTAAGCTCACATGGAACTAACAAGGAACAAGGGAAGAAGACTACATTAAATAATAAGGGAAGAAGGCTATTAAGGCAACCATGCCTGATTTTCAGCCATAAACATGGAACAAATTTCAAGATGCTGTGAATTTAACTAACAAAGGATAAGGGCTATCAAAGCTTCCATGGCTAATTTTTAGCCATAAACATGGGAGATCACCGAGGATCTTATATCATGATTAACGTCACATTTAATTGACAAGGGAAGGGGGATATTAAGGCTGTCATGACTGATTTTTAGTCATAATCATTTGAGACAACAAAAGATACAATAATAATGGATATCTCACATTTATCTAACAAAGCATGAGGGCCATCAAGGCTGTCCTGACTAATTTTTAACCATAAACTTGAGAGACAACAAATCTAATGCTATGGTTAATCTCCAAACTAAATAACAACAAGTGGCGTAATGGCTGATTTTCATCCATGAACATGGGAGACCTCAGATGATCTAATGTCATGATTAAGCTAATATTTAACTTACAAGGGAAGGGAGTTATTGAGGCTATCATGACTAATTTTTAGCCATAAACATGGAAGACAACAGAAAATATAATGCTATGGTCAAGCCCTCATTTACTAACGAAGGATGGGGACTATCAAGTCTGCTATGGCAGATATTTAGCCATAAGCATGTGAGACAACAGAAGATCTTATGCTATGGTTAATCTCAAAGCTAAATAAAAATCGATGGAGGCTGTAAAGGTAATCATGGCTGATTTTCAACCATAAATAGGGGAGATAACAGAAAATCTAATGCTATGGTTAAATCTCACAGCTAAGTATCAAGGAGTGAAGGATAGCAAGACAATTATGGCTAATTTTGAACAATAAAATCTAAAACAAAGCTGAGATACTACTTTTTCGGTGCAATATCTAATTTGAAAATGTTTTTGAAGCGTAATATCTCATATTGTTTCACTTTTTTCCCAAATGACTGATTGTAACAAATGTATTCTCTTCCAAATAAGCATTTGACTTATTTTTTAGAACCTAGAAAAATACCAACCCATTCGTTCTCGCTTCTCCGTATAGAAAATCATCTGGACGCTTTGTGGTCGTCCCCAGCTCTATCCGTTCTCAAAGAATGAAGCGGTGATCAATAACAACAGGACGACCAGAACGCAAAATAAAGACACGCGAGAAAAGGCGGCGAACCGTTCCGAAGAATGGACGCACCAACTTTCGGGAATCATCATCCTTGGAGAGGATGCGGCGGTAGAAAAAAAATCAGGTGGGGGTGGAAGAAAAAAAGGGAAGGAGGAAGAATAGAATGGAATGGAATGGAACACACGAGCATTGTGATCTACCCCCTCCTCAGTCCCTTAGGAACACCATGCTTTTCCATCCTCTTCCAAAAGGATCGTTGCTTTTTGCGGTGGTTTTTGAAATGGATGCGAGTGAGTTCCAAAGTTCTTCAATTATTCAACAGAGAAGAAATTGTGTCGAAATATTTTCCTGGAATGTATTGCTTAAATCGTAGCGGTTAGCCGACTTGATTGCAACGGTTTGTTGAACATTTTTTTCTGTACCTACCCTGTTTCCAAATGTTTTCAACAGTAAAATTTTGATGCAAAATAAAATTTTCAATCGAAAATTTATTTTGGAACAGAGTCAAATGGCGTTGAGGATATCTTTGTGCGGATTTCTTAGAAACAAAATAAATTATCCTTGAGTATTACTATAAGAATAATAAAATACTAGTAATTGTTTTGAATGGAAAATCCCTTTCTCAAGGAGAAGCAAAACTTTTTTTTTCTTTTACACTTTCTTTTATACATAGTATAGAGAAAAAATCTGTCTATGAGAAAGATTCAGACACACTTTGAGCCACAAATTTGCAATTTGGTGTACTGTCCCCACACCAAATTTGCATATTTCTAATAAAATTTGAACAAATTCTGTTCAGAGGATATCCATCTGTCCAGAGTTTTATCATCTCCACGAGCATCTCAAAGAATCAGCTTTTAATAACACGCTGCCATTGCATTTACAAAAGCTCTGTTTTTAAAAAAATAAGTTAATGACTACAGATAATAAAACATAGAAAAATGTCATTTTGAGCAGGTGATTATATAAAATGAAATAAATAGAAATTAATTAGAAATCAAAGATAAATAAAACGATAAAATTCAGTACCACGATGTAGCCACTTCTAAAATTTTGAGCCAAATATAACTACGAGTTTAGTATCTGTCGTTCTGTGCTTCCAGGAACATGTAAAATTGATAATACAAAAACGAATTTGA
The DNA here is from genome assembly GCA_026289955.1 of Argiope argentata. Classification (NCBI taxonomy): domain Eukaryota; kingdom Metazoa; phylum Arthropoda; class Arachnida; order Araneae; family Araneidae; genus Argiope; species Argiope argentata. The sequence continues at coordinate 157,592 of JAOUZG010017314.1, forward strand.
TTTAAATATATCAAATTTGAAATGGGATTTTGTGACTACAAGTGCAGTTTTTGTTTAATTTTTTTTCAATGGGTACATAAATCTGAATTTTATATACTATTAAGGCATGCCAGAAATTAATCGCCAAATAACTCGCCAAGAGTGACACGATAAATTCACAAAATCAATATTTCATATCTATGGTACGTCAATGCCATGTAAAGTGTTCTCTTCCATAACAAATTTATTCTTGAATTTACGAGAAATTTTGGATGGACCAATCAAGCTGATTTCTTACGTCATTATATTGTATAGATTTCATTACTAAATATTTAGAACACTATTGGACTTTGTGATGAACGCATAGAAACAGAAAGCATTACATCTTATACTAATACAACAAAAATACTTTCAGATTGATGGAGTTGAAATTCTCTTACGATTTGGTTGCAAATATGTTTGGGTAAGTGAGAAAATTTGAGATAATAGTACCCTGAATGAAAACTAAACTTCTTGAAATGAGAAAAAATGAATCAAAATATGGCAAAGAAAAATCATTTATGATTTATTTTGAGCAATTTTAGTCTTTACAAAACACGTCAAAATCGAATAAATTTAATTTAGAAGATTTAAATGTATGTTAAAAATTTTGTTTAGATGAAATATTCAATTTATATTTTACAACGGTGGAATTATAAAATGGAAAAACTGTGTTCAGTTGAAGTATTTAATCAACAGAATTCTAAAATTGAACCATAGTTGTCAGTTGAAGTATTCAATTTCTATTTTGAAATATTAGAATTCTAACATGGAAAAATTGAGATTTAGGGTCAAAATATAATATTTTGAAAAATTACTTAATTGTCATGAAGGAAGCACAATATGAAAAGAAAAAAAAGCTTTTTAATTGGATTATTCTGTACCAAGAAATAAACTCTAAAAATTTTATAATATATATGTGTTCATAAAGCAAATTTGAAGGATACGCCAAACAGATAAAAATAAGTCACTTTTGCGAGAGTATTTGAGATTGTAACATGAATTAAAGCCCTTAGAGGGCTTCTTTGCCAGAAAATTTAGAAATAAGATATTTTTAATAAAATGAGGAAAACAGACTCCTGGGATGAAAATTTACAGTAGTGCAAAATTTAAATAAGAGTAGTAACATTTTTCCCAGCATTACAAACATACCACATAATAGTAACATGCCCAGGATTGTAAACAAACTACATAAAAGTAGCATACCCACCATTGTAAAATTACCACATAATAGTAAAATGCCCAGTGTAATGGTTACTGTCTGAGCACAGAAAATATCTCGGGGTATCATTAAAACATTTAATAAACATAGACAGTTTTACATTACAAATAAACAAAGACAAGCGATTAAACATTTACAGTTACAAAGCATATTAATGGGACAAGATAAATTAGCTGTTTACTCGAGGAAAGTCCGACTCACTCTGGAGGGAGTTCTCTTTTTAGCCACCAGGAGGCGTCAAGGCTGGAATATAACAGTTCCGCATTTACGGAATATATTGTTCCACTACACCAACATGATCGTGCCCATCATTGCAAATACGATGAGAAGTAAGGAGCAGCCTCTACAACAAGCTTATGTAATACTTAAAATAAGATCTGATGTGGGATTTTTTTTCGCACATTATCAAAATTCGAATAAGAGTATTTGAGATTGTAACATGAATTAAAGCCGTTAGAGGGCTTCTTTGTCAGAGAATTGAGTAGAAAAATAGGATATTTTGAATAAAAAAATGAAAACAGACTCCTGTGATAAAAATTTACATCATTGCAAAATTCGAATAAGATATTTCTCAGCATTGCAAACATACCATATAATAGTAACATGCCCAGCATTGCAA
>JAOUZG010017314.1:166477-211060 GCA_026289955.1 Argiope argentata
AAATATTTTCTAAAATTCGTTTTCTATCTGCATTTCATCAAAATCTCTCCTATTACTTCGCAAGTGAATTCATTCATTGCTCTCTAACATTGCCATCTCAATAATGGTAAATACGCGAAATCATTCTGACAGATGCTAAACCTGTTTATTCATTTTTTATTACATTCATATTACAATATTTAGGATTGCAAGTTCAAATCTTTTTTAAAATTCGTTTTCTATCTGAATTTCATCAAAATCTCTCCTATTACTTCGCAAGTGAATTCATTCATTGCTCTCTAACATTCCATCTCAATAATGGTAAATACGCCAAATCTTTCTGACAGATGCTAAACTTGATTATTCATTTCATAGTATATTCATATTACAATGTTTAGGATTTCAAGTTCAAATATTTTCTAAAATTCGTTTTCTATCTGCATTTCATCAAAATCTCTCCTATTACTTCGCAAGTGAATTCATTTATTGCTCTCTAACATTGCCATCTCAATGATGGTAAATACGCCAAATCATTCTGCGCAAAACCATTTGGAAGAATGCAGTTTTAGAGACCAAATTGCTCTTTTCCAAAAAAAGAATTCTCCTTTCCATTTTTCTTTCATAACTCCTCGGTAACATTTTTAAAGGAACCGGAGGGTCACTGGAGCCGCTATCGGTGAAGTGAGCCAGTCAAATCTTTCAACTTTATTTTATTAATGGCAGCAATCACTCAAGTGACACTTCCGATTTCAATTTTTTATTCGAACCAAACTTTAAGACAGAATTCTTTTTTTTCTTCTTCTTCTTTTCTTTGCGCTTCATTCTTTTCCCTACCTCCCTCACCCCCCTTAGCCAATGGATTCAAAAATGGGATATTTCTATGAAACGGATAAGATTTCATGGCAGAAATTTTTCGCCCTTTTGCTTTTATCGATGTCACTGATCAAAGAAGAAAGAGAAAAAAAGTTTGAAAAAAGAAGAAGGAAATCGAAGAAAAGATTCTTGGTCTTGCCGAAAGCGCTTTTCATCTGAGAAGAAATAGTAATGGAAATAGTCTTAAAATGTCAAAAATTGGTTAAGTTGCTTAAAGATCTGGTTTTTTCTTTTGACTTTATCACTTTTTACAGTATCTTTCTAATTGAAATCCATTAAAGATAGCTTATCTTGAAAATCAAGCTGTTAAACTTTTGGAAATCATTTTGAAGATAGTTCTTTTTTTCTTCTTTTCTTCATAAAATTATTTTTAATTGTGTTCTCAGTATTTCTGTAGTGAGTTTTTGTCTTTCATTTTTTGATGTCCTAAGTTATCAGATGTTAGAAATCAAATAAATAGATCAGAAATAAATAATTAGAGTTTGTGAAAAAAAAATGACTAATGAAGTAAAATTTATATATATATATATGTAGGATATCCCACAGAACTATTTTAACTAACCAACATCTGCCTTCATCTTTTTTTGTCAACACTCGATGATATATGAAATCCAAAGCAAGAGTTGTAATGGTTAGGACGATAACTTTTAATTAGTTTTGCATTCCAGAACAACGCCACCTATCGGTCTTTTGAAAGTCTGTCCCAATTAATTTTGAGGTAGAGGCCCCACTAACTTTCCTCAAGAGAAGACGTCTGTCTTCACGCGTCAGCGATTCCCGCAAAGCTCAGCGGATACGCGGTAATATATATTTTCATTCATACTGTTTCCCTACCTCTAACGTCCTCCTAGAGGAAATAATCTAACTTTCTGATTATTAAATATCTCCATGTTTTAATTCTTTTTAATATTTCCCTTTAAATACTCCCCCTGTAAATATTCCCCTTTAACTCTTAATAAATTCTTTTATTTTTTCTAAAGAAGTCTCTTTATCCTTCGTTTGTATTATTTTAATTTTGGTTTAGAAACTGACCCATAAATATTTTTAAAAAAACTAGACATCACGCCACTAAAACCCTGCTATCTGAAGAGTCTAATTTTTTTCGGTTTATTTAGACTCCCATATATATATATATTGGTAGATGCATATGAAAGAAACGTAATTAGAGAATCGTTTAACTCTTAAAGTTTTTCTAGTGGTAAAAATTTAACTACAGTATAAAGCATTTTATTTATTACTTGAAAAAAACTTTTGCAAAGCTAGGGTAAATATACCTAAAATCAGTCTATTAAATACGTATTTAGAATCTGATCTTATATATATTATTTAGTTGCGGAACTTTTTACAAATTCAGCCAAAGTAATTAAATTATTCGATTTTTCGCCAAACAAAAAAAGATATCATTTTGACACATAATCTAAACAAATTTATATTTGATATACATTTGGTGCATACACATTGTTTGTGATGGTAAACATTCAGAACTTTTGGTATCGGGATGATATGTCAGGTTTCGAAGGAAATTCAATTGGCGAATTTTTAAAATTTTTAAGAATTTTTTTATTGCAATTTCATAGTAATAGCCAATCAACACACTGACAAACAGTAATGAATAGAATGGAATTCATTAAAGATATCTATGACTGAGAATGGTTAAAATATCGAAGAGGACGGTATTCTAGAGTTATCATCGGTATCCCCAACAGATGAATAAATAACCAATATCAAGATTTTTTAAAAATTCTATTAGGGAATTGTTGCCTATATTGTGAAAATTGTCACCTTAAACATCTGCGTGATTCGACAACCAAGGAACTGAATCTTTAAACAGATAATCATGAGATTACTATAACAATAACATGTGAACTCACAGATTATTCTTGATAGCAAATATATTTGTCAAAACATAACTTAACTGTACTTTTGATCCCTATGTTTTTTTTCTTTAATTAAAGAATTTTTATACAAGGAAACATCTCTTAAGTTCCAAAAAAGTGCAGTGCTCTGTTGAACGCATTAAAAGAAGTGGCAAGAATAGTCTTAGTATTCACATTTACAGCTTTGTATGAAAAATGGTAAGAATGGCACAATAGTACGGAACAGTTTCTTGGGTAGAAAGACAAAAAAAATCCAATTTGCAATCATATTCTTCCAATATTTAATATGCTCCTGAACCTTATAAACTTATATAGTATAGTGATAGGCTTGGTTGATAAGTTAGAAAACCCCCAATGCATGCAATTGTTTTTTTTTCTTCTTCTTTTTCAATTATCTCAAAATGAATTAAAAAACCTTTCTTCGTACTTATTGTGAAAAAATAGTTATTCCTATGAATAAAAAATTATAAACTAATGAAATAATTTAAATATAAGCTTTTCATTTCACTATGTTGTGTTGTGTTGTGACTAAAGGCACTTGTCGTGGACAAGCCCCCGCTGACACGATCAGCAGATTTTAAGCTTAAGAAATGCGTCTCTTTGTTTCACACGTAGCGCCATCTAGGACTAAGAGTACGACTTAGCTACTCACACATCACAACCCGTTTTAGGGGACGGACTTCATTCATGCAAATTCATTCATACATCTCAGATCGTAATTTAGACCTGGAGAAGAGAACAATCACCTCTGGTCCAGTATCCCCAATGGTATTACTCTCGACACGGAGGACTTTGCGACCACAAACAGATTTAACGAGCGCCAGCCGCCACACACTATTTGACTATAAAATACATTATCAATAAACTATTAACTAGTTTTCACTGCAGTACCAACAATTACATTTTCATATTCCTTATTTATAAAACAAAATTTTTAAAACAAAATGTATTTATATAAATAGTATTTTAATTTATATATAGTTATTATCATACTATTACTTATATATTATTATAATTATTATAATATTTTTATTTATATAATATTATTTTAATTTACGGATAAAATAATTTAAGTTGTAATAATAAGCTAATAGATAAACACAATTCCAAAAAATGCTTTCTTCGAACTCTTGGATGTTTAATATGTGAAAATTCATAAAATTCTCAAAGTCAATTTTTCTAAATAAGACAATATCTTCTCTTAGTAATCTTCGTAAACGAAATAATAAATAGCAGAAGTAGTCTCACCAAAAGTTTTTTGTATATTCTCGAATAAAGGTGTTATCCTAAAGAACACCTTCCATGGCAGTGGCGGACAACAGTTACGAAATATTAAAAATTTCACTTAAATTTGGCATTTTTATAAAATTTTCTAATTCCGTGGAGATTTACTTTACGAATGATCCTTAGCAACAAATGAATTGTATCCGAAAATCCAATTTGTTTTTTCGAATCGTTTTTCTCGTCAGAGTGAAATTTAAATTTGATACAAAACTACACTTGTAGTTGTTCTCGTGTTTCGCTTGACAACTTAAGAAGGGGTGCAATAGTTTCTGAGTATATGGACCACTTAACACACGAGGGCAGAGGTCTGACTTCTGGCTCACACACGTCATAAACCCTTTTTACGGGGTGGACCTCATTCATACATTTCATTCATTCGTCCATAGATCGTAATTTAGATCCGGAACAGAGAACGATCATCTCTGACCCAGTAACCCCAGTGATATTACTCTCGACATGGAGGACTTTGTGACCATGTCAGATTTAACGTGCGCCAGCCACCACACGCACGGAGAATATTCGGCTGTCAGTTTTCAATTCACAGCCCAAGAAATGCAAACCCAACGTCCCAGGCTATCCCTGCCCATATTCACAAAAGCAAATATCAAATTTTATATATTTGTCATTGTTACCTTGAATCATTGTGTTTATATTTTTAAAAGTATACAGATGGACAGACGATCAGTCCACTGTTGCATTTCGCTCAAAATTTAATCGATGTTTAGATAACTGATATTAATTCTGTACATTGAATTTTATCTATCTAGCTCTCTTCGTTTTGCAGTTATCGTGTTACTTTTTGGACATCCGACAGATAGACTTCATTTGAGCAAAATCTGAAAACTTGGCAGACTGTATACCAAATTTCATCGATCTGGATTGAAAGATTTTTGAATTGCCTTTGTCACAAACAAGTAGACAAATGGGCACTCGCCACAAGTGTGTTTTTCGATCTTAGAGACGACTAAAATGTGAAGATTCGTCAGTCTGAAGCTCGCAATTTTTGTCGATTAGTATAATTTCTTCTTTCATACTTATTCTAGAAAGTAAAAACAGGTACTGAGCACATAAAAATAAAGAAAAGTAGTGCTTAAAATTGTAGGACATTCAGGAAGAACTTGTATTTTTAAACAAGAACAAAGTAAAAAGCCATCATGTTTAACAAAATATACTTTCCTGCTTTTGAAAGTACATAAAATTAGCATAGAAACCTCACTTTCCTCTTAGTTTAAACCTTAACTTTTCTCTTTTAGTTTTGACTTCAGTTTTAAAAAGACTTGAAGGTATTTAAAACTCAAGAATGTAACCCATAAACGAACATAGTTAAAGCAAAGAAACACCCCAAAGTTCACCAACTTCATACTTAATTTAAAGAATAATTCACGGCATACTACAGAGTTACATCCATTTTCTATTCGCCATCACGCATTAAAATATTTTTCCCATCCGTAAAGTCGCTTTTAAATCCACTTGGGAAAAATTCAGTTTTTCCCATCATTAAAAAGTAACTCTGCATTCGTGTGAACCGTAAGTCACATTTAACGACATCGAAATACCTATTTTAAGAACAGAATGACCTGTGAAAACCGAAAAAAATCAAGAAGGGAATTTTGAATTCCTTCGGCCAGAAATTGCATTTTCACGTGCATATTAAAATTTTTCTTCCCAAGGAACTTCATTTTCCTTCGGCAGTTTTATAAAATTCTATTTAATTCCAATTTCATGCGTTCTAACATCATCCGCAAAGGGTTTCCCACAAACACTGAACTTCCCGTTCTTTTTTTGGAATTAAAAATTGGAATGTTTCTGAGCGTATTCGTGGTAAAGTTCATCAGTTTTGAGGGCGATTAAATATTTAAAGTTTTCTTTGATGATCGCCGTCTTTTTACATAAGAGCTCGTCTTTTACAAGAACCAGATCAAATTTTTTAATTTCCACCGAAAGTCAGGGTTCGGAATGTTATCCGCTCCAAAAACATATTCAACTAAAAGTTTTCTTCTTTCTTCTTCCTTTTTTTCTTATTCTTTTATTATTTATTTCTTCCCATATTTCGCTTTTCTTCCCCCTAATGGTTGTTCCCTAAGCGATCATTACGTTCCTCACTTCATGATCTTGGCTATGGCCAGCTGTTATTCCTGACCGTAATTTCTTTAAATTAATTAATTCTTCCGTCTTCTACACCAAACACTAATGTTTCGTGTTACCTTATTTTTAAAGCCCTCCTACCTCTCCCTGCTTATACCCCCTTTTCCATTATTTTCAAACCGCTTTGCTTAATGCATAGTCGTTTCACACACACACATACAAAGCACAAAAAGGAAGAAAAAAATTTTAGGCGGGAAGATGCATGAAATTAAGAACCGGAAACAAAACACCGCGTCTCAACGAAACAGAATTCCCCCTCTTTTATTTCCCAAATGCGAGGGAAAAATCGTAATAAAGCTCTTTTCTTTTAAGCTTTCTTCTCTTCTGTTGGTCTCCCTCTATTCATTTTTTTTCTTCCTTTCTTTCTTCTGCAATTCTTTTATTCGCATCTCCAACGCTGTAAGCCCAGAAAAAAAGATCTTTTGTTGAACGTTGGACACATATTATGCTTTTAAGTGAAGCGGTCGTCCATAGGTGGCGATGTTGCGCGTCTAATGAGTTCCTCTTCTTCTTTTTCGTCCTGGACAGTTTTTTTTTCCGTCTGGGAGGCTTGCCTGCTAGCACACTGGTTAAAAGAAGATCCAAAAACGTGATACTCAAGTAAAACATCACAAATCAGCTTTTCTCGAGCCTTTCTGGATGGTTTCTTTTGGATTTTCTGTGCTCTAGTTGATGTTTTGCTTCGTCAAGATTCGAATTTAGGTATTCTTTGACTATGACAATATTATTGTTATTCCTCACAAAATAATAAGACTTTAAGAAATTTATTGCCATTTTTTTAAAAGGAAGCCTATATATATGATGTTATAGCTTTTCTTTAAAATATCGTTCTTTGAATATATGGATATGGATGTGTTTTATAATGGATTTGCAGTTAAATTGCTTATTCTATCACCACTATCCAGTTTTAGAGGTTGATTAGTTTGCTTCGAAAAATGATTTCCTAAAATTTTCAATCATATTTTTTCATATATTTTATGTTTTCATAAATTTATTGCCGTTTTTTGTTAAGAGGAACCTATATATATGATTTATGCTTTTCTTTAAAATATCGAAGCTCTTAGAATACATAGATATGGGTGTGTTCTATATTGGATTTGAAATTGTTTATTTTATTACCACTATCCAGTTTTGGAGGTTGATTAGTTAGCTTTAAAAAAAGATTTCCTAAAATTTTCAATCACTTTTCATTCGTCAGTAGATTTAAATGCCTTCTTCAACAAGGTATTTTTAAAATTCAAATTTTTATGAACTTGCAACTCGAATTATTTTAGAAGTCTTGAACATTTGTTTATTGAGCAGCGCTCTTCCAGATTTTATTATCATTTCACCTATAATGTGAAAGAGGATAATAGAACTTTAATTAATCCGATAACTTTCATGCTGAATCTAGTTTAGTTTAGTTATTTTAAAGTCCTTTTGTAAAGAGACTCTACAGCTATTTTGGAATGGACCTCGCAATTTTGAACTGCATTCGGATGACGAGGACGACACCTGAGCTGATACCTCCTCCCCACACCAGCTGAAGACGTTTGGCCCTGACAGATTTAACGTGTAATTCACCCCCTTACGCGACGATTCTTAGGATGAAATCGGATTTCAAACTTGAAACCCTTCAGCTCACGAATCGAGACCTTACCACCAGGTTACAACGGCCTTTGATGGGGAAAAAATATGTTCATAAAATTATAAAGACAGGGAACAAAAATATTTATCATTAAAATTTTGTGAATACTATAGATTATTTTTCATAACTTGCATCATAGGTCAAAGAATTGTTCAATAAACTTTTTGCGTTTTAATAAAAAAAATTCAGTATACTTTAATGGGAAATCAATTTTTAAACTAAAAAATTCTTAATATATTTTTATGCGTCCAAATATATTAAATTAAACAAGATTTAATGAACAGCATAGCAAATGAATTAACTTAAATATGTCTTTATGACTATTTCTTTTGAAATTAAACCTTAACTGTAAATATTATAAAATTTCAAAAGTTACATTGAATTAAAACAGAAATCCACTTAACCAGTCAATGGTTTTTGATGAGTATACTCGTCATGGAAAAAATACAGCATTTTCCGTTATGACAAGATTGTTCAATGGCAATTCTCATATTTATATAATAATTATTCGCCGGCTTTCTGGCACAGAGGTAACGCGTCTTCCTCGTGTTCTGTGAGTCCTGGTTCGGGCATGGTTGTTCTGTGTTCCATCTGTTAGATGTGTGAATGTTCCCCCCTGCAAAGAGGGGCTGCACAAGCGTGTGTGGGGGGGGAGAGTGTTTCATCCTCATATGAGCTAGAAGACAGACTTCTGCTCTCGGGTGCTCAGAGGTCCATACCCTCAGAAGCTACTGCACCTTTCTTTTCGTGTTAAAAAGCGGACACGACATCATCATCATCATATAATCATTATTCATTTACTGAATTCGTTATTAATTATTTATTATATTTATATAAGATAATTTAGATAGGAATTTTTTAATGAGGGTGAAGTAATTAACTGGTTAAAATGGAAAAAGAATCTGCCGAATATGCATTCTTCAATGCCATTAATGGGATAAAATCACAGGATAATTTTGAAATATCGGATGAAAGAATACAAGTTGAAAATTTGTAATCACAATGAAAAGGATTTTAGTTCAGTTACAATAGTGAAATATATTATAAAATATACCTGACCAAATAATTAAAAATTAATTAAAAGTGTTTTAAAAGCTTTTGAGAAAATGGACAGTTGTAGATTACTGGTATTCTAAAAAAAGGTGATTTTTAAATATTTAAAAGGATTTAAGAACTATTTTTGTGCTATAATATTTAGAAACGTCAAAACTATCGCTTAATTTTTAATTATTTAAAATTAAAATTTTAAAACATCAGCAGCAACACATTTTCAGAAACTAAAATGTATCTGTATCAAACAATTACCAACCTATTGTATGAAGTGCAGCCTCGGGCTTTCTCATTTGTTAGTAGTAAAAATTAACATAGATTAAATACAGGTGCATAGAGTAAATGATGATTATAGAATTACAACCTTTCTTCAACCCTGTATGATATTCGATTTTAAAATAGAACATAATTATTATATATGTTACCGTTAAAGTATGAAATCCTTTATTTTATAGAATACCTAGTTATTTGATGAAATAACTGATCGTGTCCTAGTCTAAAACTCTCTTGTATTTCATGGTTAAACTAGTTATTTCGTAGAATAACAATCTGCAGCCCGTTAAAGTGTAAAATAAGCTATGTCATATACCTCGCATGACAAATACATTTACCTTCCACCCCTACTCATTCTGAAGCCTCTGTGGTGTTTACCGTCCTTATCCCAGTGCCTGAAGTTGACAGGGGAAAAGGTGATGCCAAATCTATTTTAGCTATCATCATAAAAATAACCGAAGAAGGATTTTTCCAATTGGGCACAAGAAACGGCCGCATAAAACAATTATATTCCCGATCCCGGTTCAGTGTCTGGGAACAAAAATTAATTAAAATCGGAGAAGTACCGGATGAAGAAATATCTCTCCGGTCGGTTGCTACAGCTCAAAGTTTAGTTACTGGGCAGGGATTTAAAAAATGTTCGTGTAAAACCCAGTGTACAAAAAAAAGTTTTTATTTTAGAAATAATGTTCTTTGTAATTCCAAGTGTCATTTTAGTAATCCTTGTTCTAACAAATGATTTTATGGTACGTTTCCTTAAATACCATTTATACGCTGCATAAATTAGATAAATTGCTTCTTTTTCATTTTAATTGTCTCTCATCGGTTAATTTTTAGAATACCTAGTTATTTCATGGAATAACTAGTTAAAGTGTCAAATTAATTACATATTACACACTTCAACGGACACGATCAGTTATTTCATGGAATAAATAGGCATTCTATAAAATAACTGTATTATATACTTTAACGGTAACATATAGACATCTCTTCGAAGTTGTAACAATTGTAACATCTAAATGAACCTCAATGACCACTTTTAAATATGCAATAATATGGTACAAATACAACGTTGAGACAAAAGCAATTGTGGCCTTGATGAAGCATTACCATTGCATGCTACCTATTCCAGAAAGTAACCCTCCCTCAACCCTCCTGCCCATTCTTAATCCTCCAGGCATCTTTGGTAGAATCAATAGCCACTTGCCGAGGTAGATGCTTTTCGGGGGTCACTAAATGTGACTAAGGGATGGAAACCTATTCTTTGTCGTCTGCAGAAAACATCCCACACCCTTCCTCTCTCTTCTTTTAACCACTACTAGAAGGCCCGAGCACGGTAATTAAATTTTGATAAATCTCTCGGGAGAGCACAGCCTGGGGGGATTTTTTTTCCCTTCCACCCAGGCAGGGAGGTGAGGGGGAGGGATTGTACGTGGCAGATGGCTGAAGTGGCTCATTATCCGGATCGCTTGCAGTGGCGTTGGAAACCGAACACGTCTCGCGTCAGATGAAAGCTCTCGATGGTTGATTCAATCAGTGGTAATCAGCTTTTTAAGAAAAGAGACGTGGGGAAACAAAAGTTTCACGCCATCTCAACTCGTGATTTAATTTGATGGTTTAATCCTATGTCCAGGTGGTGGAGATTATTTATTCCACTTTCTTGACCACTTCGTCTTAGTTAAATTTCATCTATGTGGGTGATTACTCTTTCAAATTATGGTCTGGAAACGTTACAATCATTTTTTAACTTTATTCAAAGATATATATAAAAATATAATGCTTATTTCTTGGTGAATTTCTGAGGCGTGGATCCAAGAGTTAAATAAAAGATTAAAATGATATTCTGGTATGCATGCCATGAACTTTAAACTGCTTATGTTTATTTAATAATTGATAAATACAAACTTAATTTTATTATTTTTAGTTAATTTTAGTATTTCATTAAAAAAATTCAGTCAGGTATCTCTGAATACCGATGAAAAGGATAACCAATTAAAATGGTAAGGCTTCATAAAATTAAGTAACAAATTATTCAGCGGAACTTGTTTAATACTATACTGATAGGACCAAAAACAAAAAAAAAAAAGATTAAATACTGCTATGCATATTTCAATGTATCCTGTCAGAATGTAATTTCTTGAACGGTCAAGTACCACGTGCTCGTGCAGGTTAAATTATTTTTTATTCATTTTAATGGTTTCATCGAATGAGTCACTTTAGTATTGCCAACGATGCAAAAAAGATTTTTTGTCTGGCATTTATGGTTTAAAAAATATCGGATTTCCTACTTTTTTCTTTTCATATAATCACGCGCTCATAATGAAATTTTTCTAGGTTTTATTTGCCCTAGTCATTAACTTATTTTTAAAAAAAATCAGAGCTTCTGTAAATATGATGGCGACGTGTTATTAAAAGATTTTTTTGAGATGCTCGAGCAGATAATAAAATTTTTATTTTTCACCTACGGATTTTTATTGACGCCACAAACCTTATACCAAAAACAACAACTTGTTCTGACATGATAAAAGGGATTATACAGAATAATTTAACACTCTTAAGTATCTGTAATCTATCTTAAATTCAAGTGTTGGCGTTGTTTTATTCCTTCAGAAATTTTTGTGGATGAATTTTTATGTGCTGTATTTGCTGTTTGAATTTTCCACAATATCTAAGTTTAATTTCAAACAGCAAATAGCAACATAGATGAAAATTCAGTATCAAAAATCACTCGAGGAATTAAATAAATACTACGCAATGTTTATTTTATTAATTGGTACAAATTACTTCAGAAATACATTGATACCAGTACCGTTCCTGAGAAGATTAGCCACAGATGTGTACTTTGTATTTAAGAAAGATTACTTAAAAAAATTAGTTGTCCCAAGTCTTGAGGGTGCAGGTAATTTATTCCAAGTCAGTTGGTGGTTCCTAAGTGCAAGTGTAATCCTAAGAGAATATGTTTATTTTAATTTCTTGAGTGATACACCATAGTTGAATATTCGAAATGAATTGATAATTATTTTGCATCTCCTTATTTCTTCCATAAAGTAGTATTTTTTCCTTATTAAAGTTAATTAAAACATATTTTCATACACATATAGCATATATAATATAATTATGTATAATATTTATGTTACCGAAAAAGACCGAAGTCTGCAGAATGTCGACTTTCACCGGTGAATGTCAACAAACTCATAATCGCTTGGTGCATGTCCGAAATATTTGCTAAATACCTTTATTTCTGACTTACACAGGTAAATGTCGACATGCTCCATGCAATAATGATGAATGTTGAACTTGTCCGATATTTAATTTTTCTTTGCAGAGGTAGATGCTTTTGCCGATTTAGAAAGAGAGGCGATAAATTTTTCGCCTCTCTTTCTGAACGGAATTATTAAGAACTTAAAATACACAATGCATTCAAAATGATACTTATTTTGTAATCGATTTATAATTATTTTAAATTATTTTAAAAATTTAATTTTAAATTAATTAATTAATTTTAATTAAAATTAATAAAATTAAAATAATTATTATTTTAATAATTTCTACATCAATAGTTTTTTTAAAATTTTTGATAATTCTTCTGAAGTATCAAATAATTTATTTTGAATAGCATTTATATCAGCTAGTTCCCTCAATTAAATTGCTAATAAGTAAATTAAGTATGCAGATTTCCTTGTAGTTTCAGTCTAATATTAATACAGTATTATGAAATTTTTATCATAAAAAATGATTACAAAATAGGCATCATTTTGAATGCACTGTGTGTTTTAAGGTCTAAATCATTCCTTTCAGAAAGAGAGGTGAATTTTTTTAATAATTAAAATTTTAAAATTACTTTTAAAATTCCAAGCAGAATAAATTATTTGGCGGGAAACAACCAGTCGCCTCCTCGTTGGCTCCTCCCTTTTCGACATCCACCAGAGCATATCTGTGATTGTCGACATACACCGTTGAGGGTCCGAATGCACAAGAATGTAATGACATATTCGATCTTTCACCGACATATTTGATGTTTGTTGACATTCGTCGATAAAATTCTACATTCTCCAATCTCGGTAACATATACATATAATATCCACATATAAGAATTACTATGGTTATTCTTCCATTATCAAATTTTATGTATTTTATTTTTGTTATCATTTTCTTTACAAATGACAGGTTAGTTAGAATCTTTTTGAGATGAAAGAAAGACTATTGAAAGCGAAACTGACAGATTAAATAAATTAAAGATGAGCAAAATAACATTATCTCTCATCTCTGCAAACTGGAGGTTATCCTTTTCATTCAATCCTTGAGACAGCTTCTAACTAGTGATGGATTGTTAAAATTAGCTGCATAGCTAGAACATGATGTAATTATTCATAGCCGGGACCGTGAGAAACTCATTTTGTTAAAATGCTCCCAAGCGAGTGCTTGGTTAAGGTTTAAGTGTCCTTTGTCATCTGGAGAAGCATAAATAAATCTTCTAAAAATGCTAAATAAAACTGGTATGAATTCTATTTGGAGATAAGAGTTAGCTACAAAGTATATAACATTTTCCACGAACAATGGAATTGAGATTAATCTCACAGTTTTATGAAATAATCAGGAAAGATTTCTTGATAAAGTTTCATTTGTGGGAGCAATTTATTGCTTTTGCGTTAGAAAACATAAGATGAAATATTCTTACTTTAATTAAATTGTTCCGGCTGGCAACAATAAAATTTGAAAAATCTTATTGGACATCCTGTTATAAAAATATCATTGTTGATCTCCTTTTATCGATTAAAATTGAGTTACTTTATTGTATTATTTTGTTTTTGTTCAACTTAATTTTTCATTGTATAATTTTGCCCTAAAGTTTCAACAATAATGCCCTAACAATATAACAGTATAACTCTTATTGTTGTAATGCTAGAACATCATTACTATTGTTATCATGTTTGATTAATAATTTCCAGAAAAAATACATGATATTTATGTTGATGTGGTTTGGTAGCTTTTTCTTTAATTGCGACATTTGGCTCGTTCATCTTGAGTCTTTGGAATTTATCTCTATTTCCGGTTTTATCCTAGTAGACGGTACCCCTTGATTTGGCGACTTTATACCAAAGAAACTGTGACGTCATTTCTGCCACGGACGATCGTTGGCTGGTTACCTAAGCTATGGTTCCTGTTCAGTTGTTCAAACGTTTGGCGACATTTATCAAAATGGCGCCAAAGGGGTACCGTATATTAGGATTTAACCCGGTTTTCAATTTACGGTGTCGACAAATTTCCCGTGTGTCTTTCTTCTAGGTAGAATTGCTTTGTGGCGATGTCATTTGCTACACCTGATTGATTATTTGCTTTATCGGGGTTTGTTTACCTTATTTAATCAATTACTATTTAATGAATGTACGATGTGTGCACTTAAGGAAGCAGGCTTAATTTCCTCATTTACCGACGAAAATGTTTTTAAAAAATTTGAAACAGAAAAAGGATATATTCTGTAATTCCTAAAATATTCACCTAAAAAATAAAATTTACATATTACCTTTCTGCTTGAAAAAGGTGCTTTGAATAAAACATTTTGCCTAAACTCAGGAAAAGGAAACGTGATTATTCGTCATCCTAAATGCATAAATAAATACCAGATCCTCCTATTTTTATTTCATGTTTATAAGTGTACTCGGGATCGCGAATCTTTTTTGTTCACAGATGGAGTCGCAAAATAGTTTGAAAATCGTTTGCTAAAAAAATTAATTTCTGACACAGGTAACAGTAAACTAAATAAGATATGAACATGTGATTTTTCTTCTTATTTTCGTACTTAAAAACAACAACATTTCTTAGAAGTCATTTGGAACCGCGAAATATTTTCATAATCAAGATGGTATTGTGATTGGGAAAATGTCGATTCCTAGATTAAAAAGCAGATAAATCATATTCCTTTACCAAAAAAAAAGATAAAGCATACCCTTTAAAATCTAGATTTACATAATAAAACATACCCTTTAAAAAAGAGATAAAACTTTATGCATCTACCATTCTAAAAGTACATTAGATTATACCTTTATTTTCTGTCATTGTCTTCTACTTTATTTGCCTATTTGAAACCACGTAATTTGGGGGGGGGGTCGATTGGGTCCAAGATAAATTTTCTAAACTTAAATATAGATTCAAAAGGAAAGAGTTTGTGATTGGACCTAGAAAATAAATGAACTTCATTTAACCTAAATACCTAAATCATATAACTTGTAACTACCTAAACCACCTAACTTTTAACTTCCTAAAAGCACAGGCACGAAGAGGATAGATAAACATAACAAATAAGATTTATGCCGTTAGTTGCTTCCACTCCCAACCGTTTTGGGAGCTGTATTTAAGCAAGAATAAAGACTGAAAATGTAAATTGAAAATAAATAATAGAAAATAAATGAACTTCATTTAATCTAACTACCTGAATCATACAGCCTTTAACTACCTAAACCACCTAACTTTTAACTTTCTAAAAGCACATGCACGAAGAGAACAGATAAACCTAACAAATAAGATTTATGTCGTTAGTTGTGTCCACTCCCAACCATTTTGAGAGCTGTATTTAAGCAAGAATAAAGACTGAAAATGAAAATTGAAAATAAATAATAGAAAATAAATGAACTTCATTTAACCTAACTACCTAAATCATATAACCTTTAACTACCTAAACCACCTAACTTTTAATAAATAATAGAAAATAAATGAACTTCATTTAACCAAACTACCTCAATCATATAGCCTTTAACTACCTAAACCAATGCAAGAAAGAGAATAGCTATGTTTTGTTTTTATTATTGTTTTGCTAATGTCATTTATTTGCTTCCTAAAATGTTTCTTTCGTAGATGGGCTCACAGAACATTTTATTAACCGAGATGGAGTGATGATTGTAAAATTTCTTTCCCTTGACCATCATATTTGCTCGTCTGAAAATGTGGAAAACAACTATAAACACTCCAAACTCTTTCCTCCTGTTGCATTTAATATTTCTCAACCTCTGGTATTCCCCTTAATTTGCGACTAACTTGAATACATCCGAGTTGACTCCAACCCTTACCATTAATAAACTTCCTCCAGAGCGAATTATACCAGTTACAGTATTCTCGGGTGCAGAACTTCCGTGACCAGTGGTCAGAGAGTAATGGAAAAACGGGGCATTATGCATCCCACGGGACTCCATTCATAACATAACAATGAGGGGTTCATTTGTTTTATATATATGCCGGAGTGCCCCGTCGTTGTGGTTTAGGCTGATTAAATTTTGGCCCGATGGTGTTATACAGAGCTCTGGGGAATTCGTTTTATTTCCTCTCAGGACTCTCCAAGGACGAATATCTGCGGGGTTTTCACTTCTTATTCCAAGTCGTGTTTCAAGTTCCAGAGAATAGCTTTCGTGTTCGAGACTTTAAACGCGGGCTTTTTGTTTTGCGTGAGGTATGCCAGTGGTTCACACACGTCCCGGGTTGAAGGAAATAAATTAGATAAACCTAACAAATAAGATTTATGTGGTTAGTTGTTTCCACTCCCAACCGTTTTGGGTGGTGTATTTAAGCAAGAATAAAGACTCAAAATGTAAATTGAATGGGAAATTCCGGTAGCGTGATTTATCACATGTAAAATAAAAATAAGATGAATGTGAAAAAAATAAGTCATGTTTAAGGTTTGTGATAAAACATTGGAATATTTCGTGTGTGGAAATCGTGCATCAAAATGAATCTGTATACGTTGAATTTATAATGAGAAATACATTATTCTGATAAAAAATTAACAGAAACAAAATAAAGCTTTATGTACAAATAAAATTTAAAATAAACCTATGACTTTTTGAAATGTTCATGCTTAATAATAAATTTTGACAGGCTCCTAAATTTTATGAAATTTTTAAGCAAAAATTGAAATTTAAATATGAATTAAATGCTGCAGTATTAGGAAAATTTTTATTAGCCTAATTTATTTTCAACGGAATAAAAGTCGCATGAATGTAACAAATAAAGAATTATTTTAAGACCGTTACTGAATATTAAAATAAATATTTCTGGGGAGAACGGCGTGAAAGCAAAATTTCATGCTACAGTTAAAAATGAGAAAGTGAAATATGGTTTCCATGCTAAAAAAGATAGTGGAATATGGTTAATTGAAATTTATAAGAAGATTTCAGAATTCCGATAAAATAATTAAAACTTTAAAGTGGAACAAGGTTTTTTTATAATTTCATTAAGAGATAGATGAAAATAACAGACAAGTTTAATTGACAGTTATTTCATTATTTTCTAAGTTCCCCATTTCACGATATAGCAAACACGAACACCAAAATACACAGCATTCATTTAAAATACAATCCAAGAATGACCTTCAAGAATATATCTAGATGTTAATAAAGTAATGTCATCTGTTTCATCAAAAGAAAAGGTAGTAAAGTTTTCAAACAGTTACATTTTCAGGATTCTTTAATTAAATAACATTTTAGTTCAGTAATTCATACTTTTGAAAAATAATTAAACAACATAAATTATGATGATGGCAAATTTCCTTTTCTTTATTGTGGTTTTCAGAGTCAAAACGTTGATATTATTTCTTCGTTCAAAATATTATTAGAAATTATTACTCTCTATTATGAAATTCCGAAAATAGTGTTTTAAATTAGTAAGTATCCATTCACATTAATTATGATGACAAATTCCTTTATAGCCATATCTTTGATGTAGTTTTAGAATAAAACAACTTAGCTATTTAATAGGTGATTAAAAAATCTTAGAGAATCAAACAAGAATCTGAAGACTTTTAGAATTAAGTTCGTAATACGTGAAATCTCTAAGCAAATGAACGTGCTATTCTTTCTTTATTTATTTTCATATTCTGTTCAAAAGTAGATGTCTTATTCTTAGATGCATTTTTTTTCTCGAAAATTCCGCAGCTGAAACAATTATAAGATATCAGGAATTCAAGAAAATACAAGAAGTTGATATTAGAACACTTAGATAAACAAGGTTTGATTCATATGATTTTATATATTTATACTGATTTTATATAGTACAAACGCAGTAAAATAATGAAAAGTTTTGAAAAACATAACCATATTTCTGAAAAATCATTAAAATAGAAGAAAAATTGTACAACAAAAAATTTGTATAGCTAAAAAGATAATATTTTGAATTTAAAAATGCCGAGAAAATATTTTTTCTGAAATAGTATGCTTATTAGTTTTCAGGAAAATGATATTTCTGTTAATTTTTAATTAGAAATTCTTATCAATATTTTGAAAACTCTTTTTTAGTGAGCTTCTGTTACCTAGAAGTGAACAGGATTCAGCATTTGCATCTTTTGATTTCATAACAATTTTTCGAAAGATTTTTTCCATCATGCATGCCATATAACGCAATTTATACACTATTTAAAGCCTCTTATCCAGTTCTTACAGAACTGAATAAGATGCTTTATATAATGTGCGTAAATTGCGTTATGTAACATGCATACAGAATTGAATAAGAGGATTTATATAGTGTGTAAACTGCGTTGATGTGACATGCATGATGGTTCTGCAGGACAAGGATTACAAAAACTTTTTTCACAATACATAACATATAATGCAATTTACAAATATATTCATCTTATAATTCTCCTCTTGTAGAGCATTATAAACAATTTATAAAAAGTCAAGAATGCCACCAAACGCAGTTTATAAACAGTACTCAACCTCTATTTATTGTTCTCTCTTCATTGAACATTATGAATATTTTTTTACTTCATGATATCGCATAACGCAATTTTCAAATAGCATTCATTCTCTAATTTGCATGATGTTGAGCTGTATAAGTAATTTTTACATCATACTTGTCGCATGATGCAATTAACAAATAGTGAAAAGTCTCTTTCTCAGTTCCTAAAGCAAAGATTAAGAAAAATTTTACACCATGTATGCTACATGACGCAATTTACAAATAGATTCATTCGCTAATTATCTTCCTGATGAGCATTATGAACACTTTTTACAATTTACTTGGTGGTACAACTCAGTTTACATTTATCCTCTAGTTCTCTTTTTGTTGAGTGATAAGATTTTTACATCACACATGTTGCATGATGTGATTTACAAACATTGTAAAGCCTCTTTTTAATTCCGTAGAAAGAGGATTATAAAAAATTATCACATCATGCATTACTTTTGATGCAATTTACAAATAGATTCCTCCTCTAATTCCTTCCAAGTTAAGCATCATGAAAAATCTTTACATCCTATATTACACATGATGCAATTTACAAATATCTATCCTCTAATTCCTTTGATATTAGGCGTTATGAGCAATTTTTACATTATACATATCGAATGGCGCTATTTACAAAAAACGTAAAGCCTCTCATTCATTTCTGTAGAGAAAGGATTTTGAAACGTTTTACACCATACAAGACTTATGATGCAATTTACAAATAGATTCATCCTCTAATTCCTTTCAAGTTAAGCACCATGAAAAATCTTTGCATCATACATTCCCCATGATGCCATTTACAAATAGTATTCATCCTCTAATTCTTTCAACGTTGAGTGATAAGATACAATTTTTACATGATACATGTCGCAAGATGCAATTTACAAACATTGTAAAGCCTCTTATTCAATTCTGTAGAGAAATACTTATAAAAACTTTTAAGATCATGCATGACTTATGATGCAATTTACAAAAAGTATCGAAAAAACTCTAATTCTTCGATGTTGGGCGTTATGAGCAATTTTTACATCATACATATCGAATGGCTCAATTTACAAATAACGTAAAGCCCCTCATTCATTTCTGTAAAGAAGGATTTTGAAACGTTTTACACCATTCATGGCTTAGGATGCAATTTACAAATAGATTCATCCTCTAATTCCTCTAATTTCAAGTTAAGCACCATGAAAAATCTTTACATCATATATTCTCCACAATGCCATTTACAAATGGTATCTATCATCTAATTCTTTCGATGATGGGCATTATGAGCAATTTTTACATCATACATATAGAATGGCGTAATTTACAAACAATGTAAAACTTCTACATCAGTTCTGTAAGTAAAAAATTTTACATCATGAAGGCCACATGATGCAATATGCAGATAGATTCATCTTCTAATTCTTTCTCAGTTAAGCATTGTGAAAAATATTTACATCGTGCATTTCACATGATGAAATTTGCAAATAGTATCTATCCTCTAATTCTTTCGATGTAGAGTGTTATGAGCAATTTTTACATCATACATGCAATACATGCTTAGTCGCAATTTACAAACAATGTAAAACCTCTACATCAGTTCTGTAGAGTAAGTATTATAAAAAATTTTACACCATGAATGCCGCATGATACAATTTACAAATAGTATCAAATATTATTTCTCGAACATTACTGCATTAAAAAAATTTAAATTCCGACGTTATTCCTCTCAGAAAAATAATATAGATGGCACAGGAAACTATTCTATATCACCTTTTATTTATCAAAACGACTAACTCGCAAATAACTGTCTGACACGATTAGCTGCATCATAAAATAACGTCTATCCCGAAAATGATTAGTTACGAGAGCTTTGTCGCTAAAAGAGCACTAGATACGGGGTTTTTAAACGACGCGAATATTCCAACGAGAGAGAGCAACTTCTTTTTAAAAATCAAAGTTCCTCTTCCTTCGGCGAATTTCATGACAAGTCATTAAAGTCTTTGATATTCTTGTTAGAGTCTGTAAAGCACGTCGTTTCTCGGGCATTCGCTATCACTAACCGAAGACATAAAAATGGAAGTCATCAACGATTAATTCGAATTTAATCACCGCTAGCGAGTACATATTAGTGCCGGGAGAAATTTGAGCGGACATAAAATACCTGGTGAGCACGCCTCGACGCCAGGCGGGGAGGGACTCGTGCCTTTTTATACCGGCATTAAATATGCGTGGAGGAATTTGAGTTAAAGCGGGTATAACATAACGCTTCATTTTTGGATAGGCTGTAACGTTTTTGAATTGATTTGCCTGTACGGTATGGGTTCTCGGTAAAGTAAAGGTATACTGGTTATTTTAAATCGAGATATATCTTTATTAAGGTATCGGATTAGATTTAAAACATTTTTTGTAGTTTCAAAACATGGGTACATTTCTGCGATATCTTTATATAATAATATATATCTTTATATTATATGATAAGATATAGTGATATCTTTATTTTGTCTCTATATCAATTAGAAGCTGAATTATAGCAAACTACTGGTACCGAAATATTGTTTATTTATAAGTGTCTAAAAAATTCGGTTTATGGTTTAGGTTATCCGAAAAATAAAGATATTGTATACTTATTCATTCAAGATATCTTTATTCAGCTACTTGACTTTGTTGAAAACAAATATTTGGATTGAATTTCACATTTCTATTTTCCGCAGTTTGAAAAAGAGTTTACATTTCTATTTCCAGTGATATCTT
Organism: Argiope argentata; assembly: GCA_026289955.1. Classification (NCBI taxonomy): domain Eukaryota; kingdom Metazoa; phylum Arthropoda; class Arachnida; order Araneae; family Araneidae; genus Argiope; species Argiope argentata. Next base: position 188,033 of record JAOUZG010017314.1, read on the forward strand.
TATTTTGTCTCTATATCAATTAGAAGCCGAATTATAGCAAACTACTGACAATGAAATATTGCTTATTTATAAGTGTCTAAAAAATTCTGTATATGGTTTAGGTTATCCGGATAATAAAGATATTTTGCTCTTTTTAATTCAATATATCATTATTCAGCTACTTGACTTTGTTGAAAAAATATTTGGATTGAAATTCACATTTCTATTTTCCGCAGTTTCAAAAAGAGTTTACATTTCTATTACCAGTGATATCTTTATTTTTTCTGTATGTAAATAAGAAATCATTTTACAGTAAACAGTTGACACGTAAGTGATACTTATTTATAAGCATTCAAAAAGGTATCTGTATGGTTTGGGTTATTTCGATAATAAATATATTTTATTCATTTTCATTCGATATATCATTATTCAGCTACTTGACTTAGTTAAAAACATACATTTGGATTGAAATTCTCATTTCTGTTTTCTGCAGTTTCAAAAAGAGTTTACATTTTTATTTCCAGTGATATCTTTATTTTTTCTCTAAGTCGATTAGAAATCATGTTACAGCAAACAATTGACTCGTAAGTGATGCTTATTTATACGCTTTCAAAAATTTCTCTATATAATATTGGATTATCCGGAAAATAAAAATGTTTTATTGATTTCCATTTAAGATATCTTTATTAAGCTACTTGAATATGTTGAAAACATTGATTTTTATTGAAATTCACATTTCTATTTACTGCAGTTTCAAAAAGAGTTAAAATTTCTATTTCCAGTGATGTCTTTATTGTATCTTTATGTCAATTAGAAGCCATTTTACAGCAAACTATTGACTCGTAAGTTAGGCTTATTTATACGCTTTCAAAAATTTATCAATATGAATTTGATTACCCAGAACATAAAAATATTTTGTTCATTTTTATTCAAGATATCTTTATTAAACTATTTGACATATTGATTGATTATTGTCGATTTGGATTGAAATTCACATTTCTATTTTTTAAAGTTTTAAAAAGAATTGACATTGCTTTTTCCAGTGATATATTTATTTTGATTCTATGTTAATTAGAATCCATTTTACATCAAACTATTGACTCATAAGTGATTCTTACTTACACGCTTTCAAAAATTGATCTGTATGCTTTAGGTTCTTTAGAAAGCAAGAATATTCTTCCTGTTTTCATTCAAGATATCTTTATTAAGGTATCCGACTAGATTAAAAACATTAACGTGAAGGAAAATTCCTATAAGGCCGTAAATTAATTTTCGTCCGCCCGTTTGGAAGCGTCTTTGGGTTTTCTTTGTCACAGACGGACAGAGATATTTTCCAAATATATATTTCTGAATTCAGGGAGGTCTAAAAAGTGGGAATTCATCAAAATCTTAAGTTCGAATTTTTTGAAGATTACCATTATTCTCTCGATATTATGTAAACTACAAAGTAAAAAGAGGATTGTAATCGATAGATATCTCGAAAAGGATAAAATGATTCATAATTGTACTAAGTTTGTAGGCGTAACAAGAGATATATTTAAAAAATGAAAAAAATCCACCTTAAACTGATACATTTTTTGTTCCAATCTTTGCACTTGATTTTCATAATTTTAATTGAATTCAGTATATTTATTTTTAAATAATTAAGTAATAATAAATTGATCGTTCGGAACAAAATTGATTCAAGTTGAGCATTAGGATCAGAAATTTATTAATAGCTTTCATGGTTTTTTTTCCACTATGGTGTGATTTTATTGCTAAACCAAACAAATAAAATTCAAAATTCTGTAAAAATGCATTGTTATATAATGGATATAAGCAATGATTCATTTCTAATTTGAGGGTATTTTTTATTATATCTACTGTTTCCATATTATTAATATAGTGTTGTTAATATTATAATGTTGATAATATTTCATATTATTAATGTAAAATAACTCCAAATTTTACTAGTAATTTTATAGCAGCTAATATATAAATATGCATTATAATCCTAATATTTTTAAATAATGATAATTTTAAAACTATTAAGTAATTCTATGTGTAAATTTAAAAAATTGTTCAAAATGAATGTTCTACTTCTATTTATAATTGTATAAAAAATGAGCCGACAATATGCAAATGTATAGAAAACGTTTCGCAAAATCTACTGCTATTTATATACGTATTAATACTTCCTTTATACATTACATTAATTTGGAATTAAATAAAGATATTTTTATACTAATGGGTAAAACAGCTATGAAAAATATTTTTCTTACAAAATTACATAAAAGATTGTTTTCTTTTAATTTAAGGTTCCTATGATTTCAAGTTTTAGCACGTATTTTCTGTCTTTGATGCTTCTTATTTTACCGTATTCTTTCAATTTGGAAGTCCTTCAAAAGAAATTCCGTTTTCGGTTGTAGCTTTCATGATTGTCCGTAAAAGTGGAAGAGAGAGATAAAAAAAATCAATAAACGTTCCCGCGTTTCAGCTATAGCGGTAAAACACCCATTCTTTACCACCTCTCCAAACAATAAAACAACAAAATGGACATAAATGGCGATCATCATTTCGAGCGGCGGATTTGAGTTCAAAGCTGCGCCATTTTATCAACCACTTCATTCGAATTTAATAGCAGCACAGGTGCCGAATTCCACCCTGCCTCGCCCCCAAACGGTCATTATTATTATTTCTTCAAAACCGCGTCGTAAAAATTTTGACTGAAACAGGATCATTAACATAAATAGGAGCTGAAATTTATTCTCATAGCTTTGAAATTAGAAGGATCACCATAAAAGCAAAATGAGTGTACATACATCAAAGCGCGCGAATTTCACTGTTGCCATATCGCGCTTATATAATGTCGGTTGAGGGGAGAAATATTTTTTATTGCTATTGGCTGAAATATTCTTTTCTTTTAAGTATTATTGTGTAGATAAGAAGAGAGTCGGTGATTATTTTTGGGAGTTGGATTTCGGTTGGGTTTTAGGATTTATGGAACTGGTTTTTTGAAATTTTTCGGATCTCTTTAAAGAAGAATGTTACTGCTTTCATATATCTTCCCTTTATCGTTTGCCTTTTCAAAAAAAGCATAAATAATATCAGCTTTTATTACAAAGGTTTCGATAAATCGTTAGGATTTCTACGAATTTTTAAAATGACTGCGTAAATTTTCAAGATTGTAATTTAATGTTTGAGTGTTCATAGAACGCAAAGAAATAATAACTAAGTTTAATTATAGTTAGTTGGAGTGTTAATGGCAACAAGGAATACGGAAACTGTTCTTCGGTATTTAATTCTAAGAGGTAATTGAAAATGATAATTTATTGTCTGAAACAAAGCAACCAAAATCGTTTTACAAATTTATTTCCTCGGCAGTAAAAACAATTTATTTGTATAAAAAATAAATATTCATATGTACTTATGCGAAAACGATAATTTAATGAAAATAAATTTTTGGAAGCATTTTTGCGATTTGAGATGTATTTCTTATTTTTAAATTTGTAATTTTTTTAGTGTAATTCCTAATGAATAATTAAGAATTATGCTAAATATTTAGTTTTAGTCATAGTTATCAATTATGCTTCGCATTTTCGCGAGCATAAATATTGTTCACTGTCAAGCTCGCAAAATTGAATAAATTCTGTCAATTCTCCACAATTGTATTTTTCTTAGGCTTTACTGCTCAGTTTCCACAATAGTATTCATATATATAATTTTAATTATATATCTTGATTAGAAGTTTCAATCTTGCGTATCCATTGTACGAAATTGAGAAAGACAATATTCGTATCATTTTTTGAATTGAGTGATTCAAAAATTGATTATGATCCCAAAAACGGCTGGGAAAGTATGTAAATCGACGCTAAAAAGGTTTGGATCATGTTTCCTTAAAGTATGAAAGTTGAAATGTCAATAAAATGTCTTAATAAACAAAAAATGTCTGAACTTACAAGTTTATAGATTTAATATTTTTTTACAAAAAAAATCGATGATTTGTGGTTATGTGCTTTTAATGTCTTCTTAAAATTTGAGGATTAACAACTGCAAATTATCATTAAATTAAAAATTAGAGTGTTTATTTTTACTTAATAAAAATCATCATCTCTTATAAATATTCTTTTAATTCTCTTACCTATATATTCTCTATACTATATTCCAATTGCTTTACATGTATAAGAATTGTAAAAAAATCCTACTCGCAATATTCTGTCTCTGCAATAAGAAACACAATATCTGTCTGTACCCTAATCGTAGCTTCACTTTAAACAGTCATATACTTCAAAATCAGAAGAGTATAGGTATATTCTTTAAGTGTTAGAGAGTTGAGAATATTTCACTAAAGATGATTAACATGACAGAAAAACTTAATAATATTTTTTAAGAATAATTTATAAAATGAATGCTTAGTAAAATTTTCGGATGCATTTCTCAACTGAAACAACACAATATGTTTATTTAATTAGCAATGAAATTTGAAGACCGATATGGATAAGTGGAAAGTATCCTTATAAGTGGAAAGTATAAATCTTTTTGAATGGAATTATATAGGTTGGTATATCTCACACAAAATAATATGTCTTATCTCACACAAAATAATATGTCTTGATTTACTCAGCCAAATTAATTAAAAACTCAAAATAAATTTATCTAATAATCTAAATAAATAACTTTTATTAACCTAACCTCAGTCCTAGGAATATTTCAATGCATCCTGACTAGTAGAAAATGCTTTTTATCAAGTAAGTTGGATATATACATTTATCTCAAATGTTTTTAATATTTTCTATTGGGCTATGATTAGAAGGGACACACGCACGCACACACACGCACACTTATATATATGTTAGTGTGCGCGCTTGCATGCGCGTGCATGTTTGGTTATGTATTCATGCGTGTGTATGTGTGTTTGATTGTGTGGTTATAAGTGCATAAGTGCGTGTGTGTGCTTGCATATGTGTATGTGAGTAGTTGCATATATGTGTGTGCGCGCGCGCGTGTGTGTGTGTGCCCGAACACGTGTGTTTGTGTGATTGTGTGTGCGTGCGCACGGTGTATGCGTGGTTGTACGTGCGTGTGTGTGTGTCCATACTGAAAGTAGAATCTAGGGAATGTAATGATTACTCAAACACACAGAGTAATTGAAATCATTAGTAAAAGCTATGTCTCACACGATAGATGATATTAATGAATAATGTAAAAGTTATGTGCACCATTTTTAAAAAATATTCTCTCTGCAATTATTAAGAATATTTAATAGAATCAAATCTCATGGAATTTGTGAATATTTCTAAAGCTCTGATATTTACCAGACATTTATTTATATAATTAGCCAATTACACACAGTGAGTTTTTTTAACAGCGAATTGTGTTCTTAAACATGGTCATTCACCCTTTTGTTTGATTAGGATAAAAATTCAATAGGCATCTCGATATACAGAGATTAATGATGCTTCAATAGGTATCATCAATTTCTGTATATCGAGATTTATCCACCTCGCACACTTCTTTTTGTACCTATCGTGCTAATATGAGAGATAAATAAAAAAATAAAACTTAAAACATAAAATGTAAGAAATCGTAAAATTTCTAGTTCTATTTCAGCTGTGTGAGATTGTTTGAAGTAATGAATGAGAAGTCGCTATTTTTTTCTCTCCATATTATACGAAAATACACTTAATATTATTACGTTAGCTTTAAAAAATTAAAATCTGCTATGTCAAAATTTAAGTCACGTGGTACCATGTTCTCAGATTCATTCATATTTCTCAACCGCCGACATCTTGAAAGCGATTTTTTTTAATATCTCAAATCTTTCGAGCTCTAAATTTTTTTTCCCCTCGTGATCAGAATATTTTCTTGGAAAAACAGTTTAAACAGGTTTTAAAAAGTTACGTGACAGTGAGATGCGCATATACCAATATTTAGAAAACAAAGAAAAGTGTGTGTGTTTTCAATCTCAAAATCTTTTAATCTCCAAAACTTATTTAAAAGCTAAAAAAATTTAAAAAATTTAAAAAATTATGTTTAATTTTCTATATCCTTCCTTGTTTTACATTCATTCTCACTTTCGTCTCTGTGCTTCTTAAGGTGATAACACCTACGACTCTGTCCTTTATTAGCCACACAAGAGAATCGGGTATATGGCTTTCACTCTCACCAAGTTGTAACTATTTATTCGTGATATGTCGCCAAATATGTCAGCCTTCTTTATCATTTCCTAATAACTTTAAAATAAAGAAATTGATACCTCAAAAGCGAAAAATTACCAATTTTCTGCTCGTACATTTTGGGACTTCTAACTTTCCAACTAATACAATTGCATGTTCTCACATGATATTAATGTAATTTATCTATTTATGAACTGATTCTTCATTTATCTTGTTACCTGAAGATTTACATAGAAATATGGTGTTTTAGTCATGCTGTATGTTTTCAATTCATATCTGAACAATCCATTTCCTCAAAAATTTAACCTAGCCGAATTGAACCATCTTACACCCACAGCGATATGAATCTTTTTAATTGCCTAATACAAAAAAAGAACCGCCTTTAATGCTTATTTATACCTATCATAAACTGTCATGTCACTCGAATTGATCTAATCATCTCTAGGGAGAAAACAATAAAACGGTTCCACAATCTGCAGACAAGTAATTCCTATGATTAACTCGTTGATATAATGTTATTTTCTCCCACAAAAACATTTCCCCAAAATCAAAACTAGATTAACTGCCAGAAGAAGCGAGTGTAGTTAATCACTTAACCATCCGTGATCCCAATTATTCGGTTACAGCTAAAAGAGCTAATGACAAAGAGACGAAAAAGAGCTAAGAGTGAAGGGACAAAGAGATATAGTTAGTCTCTTTGTGAAATTCTCCTTTTCGTTTATTGGCGTTGACAGATGATTGGATAATAGGCGTGCATTGGAACTCTCTAATGATGCCACAGGAAATAAAAGGAGGCCTGAATGGCCGTGGAAATTGATTAGGGGTGGGTGTGGTTTTAGATTGTGTCACGCGAGTTTTTCGCCACCTGGATGTTCAAGAAAAGGGCTGGTCGCAGGATTAATCGGTTCGGGAATAAAGGACGGTTTTATGTACCTTCGGAGAGGATGATTGTTATTGAAGAGTTGGTGGATCCAGTTGCGGATGAAGGGCCTATTGGAGTTGAAATCTTCCTTTTATATATTTGTTTAAATTGCCTTAGGCTTAAATTTATTTATTCTGGCAGTTTTCAATATCCAGATGTTGGTACGTCACATTTTATTGCTTAATTAAGTCGGGCGAAATAAATTTAGTGAACTATATCATATCGCAAAAAAAAAAGAAAGTAGAATTTATTATATTTGTCCAGTAAAAAAATGATTGATTAATTCACTGGGGTCCATAATAATTGCCGAAAAATTGCAGGCTAAGCAACTGGGCGATTTTTAGTCATCAATAACCGGTATAGTATATTTACATTTTGTAATATACTATGTATTATACATTTTACATTTTATATTTACATTTACATAGTATATTTACATATTCCGGCATAGTATATTTACATTTTTATCCCCAAAAAAGAAGGGTGTGTGAACATGATAATTCAAAAGCGCTTTTAGTTAGACTGATGAGGTTTAGTATATGGAATTACACACACAATTATAGATTTTGTTTTGTACGTTACATCCGTCAGGTCCAAGCGTGTGGTGTGGAGAAAGGGGTGCCAGCTCAGGTGACGTCCATGTCATCAGAATCAAAATTAAGAAGTTCGTCCCAAAGTAGCCCTGATGTTGCTTTACAATTGTTCGTTAATATAACTAAACTGAACTGATTCTATAGGCTTGTCTAAAGGATCTATTTTTAAATAATCTGGTTGCTAATTCTTGTTTTTTCATTTTGCGACTTAGAACTTTCTACGGTAATGATAAGCTACCTTGTACCACTTTGAATAGGCAATGTTAGGGATTTCTATATTTAGAAAAGAGTGGAATTAATTGGTAAAAATTGATCAAGTTTTGACATGTGGGAAATAGTATCTTTTTTTCTCATTGAGAATGTACATTGAAGTAATGCTTGTATGATTTCTGTTGAAACGGATGGGATGTGGATCATTTTATAGAGTTCGCAATCAATTATAAATGGAGTGATAAAAATGTGATACAATTCTTTAATTCTAATAATTAAATTATATTCTTCTAGTTCTTTTGCCTTCTTGAGTTTTTGTTTCCACAAACCAACGAACACGCACACTTCTTGTAAATGTATTTTATTTAAAATCCGATAAATCTTTGATAATATTAGTGCATACAAAATCTGATCTGTTCAATTCATTGCATTTTGAGTTATCGAATTCGCAGATTGAGATAAATCTAAAAATGGTTATTTTTCCAGACTTAATATTAAATTAACTTCAATTACTATAAGTTAGATTACCATGTTATGGGCCTTACCTTAGCAATGCTCTTTAATTTTGATGCGCCATATTTTATCACTCCAAATAAAATACTGCTTTAAATTATAATAGCATAACAGATTATTCTGATTGATTAACTGTGCTTAGAAAATGGAGAAATTAATTAGTAAATAAAAATTGACGAAATCGCTCTAATTGTTTACATTGGGAGCTCAGCCAGTTCTTTACTTTTCAGTATGTGCTGAAATTAAACGAACTGGAAGAACAGACATCTTTACTCTAATCAGAATATTGCAGAGGAACCTGCACATTTTATTTTTCACTTCTTTGATTTATTAAAACAGCGCCATTTAGCAGCATGATAATAATTATACTCTTTTAAAGATTACAGTAATATTCACAGAATCCTCTTTTTTAAAAAGAATTCTTTCTAATTATTTCTGATTAAAACAATTATCAATAGGGTTATCGTTTCCGAAAAAAAGCCTTAGTATATTATGTTCCTAATACAATTATAAGTACAATATTAAATACATTTCCTAATACAATAATAAATAATAATGTTCGTAATACAATTATAAGTACAATATTAAATACACTTCCTGATACAATAATAAATAATAATGTTCGTAATACAATTATAAGTACAATATTAAATACACTTCCTGATACAATAATAAATAATAATGTTCGTAATACAATTATAAGTACAGTATTAAATACACTTCCTGATACAATAATAAATAATACTGTTCCTAATACAATTATATGTACAATATTAAATACACTTCCTCATACAATAATAAATAATAATGTTCCTAATACAAAAATAAATATTAATGTTCCTGATACAAAAATAAATATTAATGTTCCTAACACAATAATAAATAATAATGTTCCCAATACAATATTAAATAATAATGTTCCTAATACAATATTAAATAATAATGTTCCTAATACAATAATAAATACATTTTATGGCATTCCAATGGTATTATAGTTAATCTAAGATCAATACTTTTCAATATTGTAATATAACTTACCAGTTTCATACCTGTAAATGTAGAATTACATAAGCAAGTTATTTTTAAATTATTGTGGGGGGGAGATGCGAGCGTGCTTGTTCATGATTTGAAATAATGTATTTTTACACACTTTCGATGGTTTTACACTCGATTAAAACATGAGTATTCCATTAAAGTGAGCGGTATGATTGATTCAAGAGAAATTAATTTCGAACTTCAATGATATTATAAAATTGATAAAATATAATGCATGTTCAGATCTAAACCATTAAACCAGATGTCTATGGATCTGGTTTAGTAGCTCATACTGAAAAAGCATTCTTTTTCTATATTTAGTTACTTTTAATTAAGCTATTTAAAAAATATGAGTAATATTGTTTAAAATTATATATTTTACAAACTTCTATATACTTCTACGTGATACATAATTTTAAATACGCATTTTTTATCATATTTTATTATTATCTTTTTCTTGAAGTCAGAATATGAACCTTTTGTACTATCTTTACTTTACATTTTGAAATCCTCTCATTATGGCTCAAAATTATGAAAAGACCTGTGATGATGGGAAGGTTCCCATTTTAAATGTCCTTTTTGATACTAACCATGACTCCCCCCATCCCCTTTCCTCTCCCAAAATAAATTCGTCGCGGTGGTTCCGAAATGGGACCTGAATATAATTAAATTAGACTAAATTTGTTATTGGAATAAATCAAATTTTTTCTAAAGTTAAAATTTTTTATTGCAATATTTACATTAATTTATTCTGTATAACAGATTAAAGACAATAAAATAAATTAATTAATAAAAAATTCTATGGTTAAGCATATTAACAAAAATCGGTTCTTTTAAATAGTTCATAGTATACTTCATTTCGTTGTAAAAAAAACTTTGTTGACATCACAATTGAAAAATAAATGAGAAAAGCAAGCAGCAGAGTTTGACAATTTTACATTTTCTATTTAGTCCGTCTAATGAGAAAAACAAGCAGCAGAGTTGGACCCTTTCTCAATTTCTATTAGTTCGTCTGATGAGAAAAACAAGCAGCAGAGCTGGACCCTTTCACATTTTCTATTAGTCCGTCTGATGAGAAAAACAAGTAGCAGAGTTTGACCCTTTCACATTTTCTATTTAATCTATCTTTTAGAATTAAAAAAAAAACGGTCTAAAAACCTTATTTATTAATTTTTTTTTTCATTTTCAATAATAATTAGAAAAATAATATGCTTTGTTTTTTTTTCTTAAATTATTTCCTCTTAATAGCAATCAGAGATCTGAAGCATATATTCGTTGCCAATATTTCAGAGATCCCATTTGCAATGCGAGTTTCTTAGTCGAAAGCACCCTGCATTGATTTGCTCCTCAGCTTCTTTGAAACTTCAACCAGAATTTTAAACAAGAAACTACATTAACTCGAAGCTCTTCGCAAGACAACAACTTCAAAGCTAAGAGAAGGCTCATCTGTTACATTTCTAAAACAGCACTCTTTTGCCTTTGATTACAACCGAAATCTTCTCTTCCCTCGCCCCCTCGCATTCCACCCACTGCCCATCCCTAATTTTCAAACGAATCCAAAAATAGCGCAATCCCCGAGAAACGATAGGTTTGCAATTATTTAAAATCGTTCCCTCTTTCTGCAGACTCTGCTCAATTACCTCTCGTAACAAAGGCGCACGTATCGAATAAAATTCCACTCAACCCCCCACCCCCACTCTTCGTCCACCCCTCCAGCAGACGATCCTACTCCATTCCGGTAGAGAAAAGAATTCGAAATGGCCGTTCCATTCTTCCCTGACACAGAGCCCATATTGTTCTGAATGCAATTTAGCGTCAAATGAGTCCGTGGTCGTGATTTATAGGGTTGCCCCTGGCAACCCCAAATCAGAGCCGAGGACTGTGTTCATTCGATAACTTTTGTCAGGAGACAGATTTTAATTGGCCTCCCAGTTAATAAATGAATTTGCTGGAAGTTCATAAATTTCCAAAACTCTTTCGCTCTTTCTCTCTCTCTTGGTTTTGTTCCCAGGGCTGAAATGAGGAAAGATGTTCCACTAATTAAAGGCCCTTGAGAAATGTACCAGAGGTGGTTGATCTTGTTGGTAAAGGAGCGACTACTTTGTTGTTAATATGTGTTTTCATATGCAAGTTGATTTTGATAGATAATGAAGCGTTTCAAAGATATTTATCCATCTTGCATATCGGCAGTGTTACTTAAACGTTTGCTGTTGAAGGTATCGAAAATCAAGATAAAAGTAGATGGAATAAATAGCGATGGCCTTTTTTTCACATAAAATGGTTTTATGGAAATATTGTAATTACAAATGGTGTACATACAATGGCTCTTATCAGGGAACAGATTTTAATTGGCCTCCTAATCAATAAATAGATTTGGCTGGAATTTCTTAAAATTCAAAAAGCATTTATCTCTCTTTCTCTTGCTTTTGTTTCCATTGTTAAAATGGAGAAAGATTTTCTATTAATTAAAGACCTTTGTGAAATGCACCTGAGGTGGTTAATCTTGTTGGTAAAGGAGCGAGTGTTTTATAGTTAATATGTGTTTTAACATGCAAGTCGATCGTGGTAAATAATGAAAGTTTACAAAGATATTAATCCATTTTACGTATGGGTATTGCTACTTAAAGATTTGCTCTTGGGGACGTCGAAAATCAAGGTATGAGTGAATGGAAAAAATAATGTTGCCGAAAGTCGATCGTGGTAAAGAATGAAGGTTTACAAAGATATTTATCCCTCTTACTTATGGGCAGTGAAACTTAAAAGTTTGCTCTTGGGGTCGTCGAAAATTAAGGTATGAGTGAATGGAATAAATAATGATGTTTTGTTTGTTTATTTATTTTGCATCAAACATTTTCAAGAAATTGCTGTACAAGTTGACTGTGCGCATTTGATTAATTTTTATCTGGGAAAAGATTTTAATTGACCTTCCAGTTAATAAAGATTGACTAAAATTCAGAATCTCTCTCTCTCTCTCTCTCTCTCTCTCTCAAAATATACCAGGGCCCTTGAAAAATATACAAGGAATTATTCATATTGTTGATAAAGGAAAGAATGCTTTACTGTTAATGTGTAATTTCACATGCAAGTCAAACTTGATAAATAATAAAAGTTTTCAACTGTATTTATCCATCTTATTCATGGGCAGCTTTACTTAAGGATTTGATTTTGGAGATATCGAAAATTAAGATATGAGCAGATGGATATATAGGAATGATTTTTTTTCATGTCAAACATTTTCGTGAAATTACTTTACAAATGGATTTGTACGTATGATGGATGACTTTTGTCAAAGAAAAGTTCAAATTGGCCTCCTACTTGATAAAGAAAGTTTCCTGGAAACTCATGAATTTCTAAAAATCTTCCTCTCTTAAGTTTTATTTCCAAGGCTGAAATGAGGAAACATGTTCTCCTAATTAAAGCACTTTGAGAAACATATAAAAGAGGATTGATCTTGTCGGTAAAGAAGTGAATATATTGTTGTTCATATGTATCATATTTTCAAATCCAAGTCGTTCGTGGCAAATGGAGGTTTTCAAAGATATTTATTTATCATATTTATGGGCAATGTTACTTAAACGTTATCTCTTGGAGCTATCGAAAATCAAGATAAGAGTAGCTGGAACAAATAATGATGCATTTTTATCTTCACTTCAAACATTTTCATGAAATTGATGCATGAATGAACTGCATATAGTCGATGCCTTTTGTCAGATAAAAGATGTTAATTCACTTTCCTGTAAAATAATTAAGATAGTTGGCTGAAAGCTCAAAAATTTCAAAACTCTCTCTCTTAGTTTCATTTTCAAAGTTGAAATGGGGAAAGATATTTAATTTATTAGAGGCTCTAAAGAAATACAACAGAAGTGGTAGATTTTCTTGGTAAAGGAGCAAGTATTGGTGTAGGAGGGAGTTGGTAAAGGAGCGAGATGCTATGTGTTTTAACATTCTAGTCGAACATGGAAGATAATGAAGGTTTTCAAAGATATTAATCGATCTTACTTATGAATAGTGTTTCTTAAGTGTTTTAAAACAAATAATTTAATCTACATAGACAATACAGAAAACAGTAAAAAAATAAAAGAAATTAATTTTATTTATGAAGCCTTTCAAAACATTTAAAATTCCCAAAATAAAAGTCGTGACCTTAATAGATAGTAGAGAAAAAATTTAAAGGTTAAAAAGCTAATATCATTTATCAAGTAATTAAAGAATTTGCACATTCCTAAAACAAGTAGAATCATCTAATTAAATAGTAGAGAAAATAGCCAGCAGGTTAGAAGAAACAAGAAGTCCTTTATTAAACTCTTAAGAATTAGGTATTTTCTCAAGAGTTTCTCCCATAATGACATCGATATTCTTCGTAATCTTTAAAGGGGCAAAAATAGTAATCAACTCAGTTGCCAAATTCATTAAGGAAATTTTCAACACAACAAATATGGTTAAATATGCCAACAGAATTATACAAGGTAAAATATTTTTTCTGCTACTCTTTCTGGAGTACTCATTAGTTAAAAAAAAATTTAAATAATGAGCTCCTTTACATTTTCGAAAAAAAATTCTTTTCTGCAAATTCTAATTATCTCCTTCTTTTCGTTATTAATTAACTTTTTTCAGAAAACACCCTCGAGAATCTCGAAAAGCACTTTTGCTACCTTTATTGTAAACTCTTCAAGGAAAACAATGATCTAGGTAAACAAAACTTAAACAATAGCGTGTTGATAGAATAAAAGAAGTATGACAACGGATTTTGTTACTAAGTGTAGCCTTCTTCTTTACACAAGTATTAAAAAAATAAAAAAAGTGAATATATTGTTTTTGTTCCTATTTTTAAATATATAGAATATTTCTATAAAAGGAATACAGTTTTAAAAGTGATGATGCAAAAAAAATTTCTTTATTGATTATAAGGAATTCTTTTTGTTTGTTTGTTTGTTTTTTAAGGATAAGCAAATAATAATAATAATAATAAAGTAAAAAATTAAAATATAAAAATATTTTTATTTTCTATTCTTTTTAATGTTTTTATTGTTTATTTTTAACTTATACCATTTTTATTGCTAGCTTAACTTTTTAAAATACAGAGTTACGCAAGGTACCTAAAGAAATAAAATAGTTTTTTGTTTGCTAATTATATCAAGAAAAATTAAAAGAAATACTTGCAGTTTTCTTTACTATCTAATTGATCCACCCCAAGGAGAGGCACCTCGAATGAGGGCGAAATGCTTCCGGCATGATGGTTGGATCTTGCCACTGTTGCACAACATTGAAATATACTGCAAAATATTTTCTAATACTAGACAGCATTTTGTTACATTATGCAATGTTTTGAATATTCCTTCATGTCATAGAATATTACAAGTATTATTTAATATCTTAAATAGTACGAATACTATTCATTACCACACGATATTACGAATATTATTCAATATAATAGCATAAACATTATTTCAAAAGCATAAACCATTATAAGTAATATTCAATATAATACAGTATTTTTAATGTTTAACAATATTACGTACAATATTTCAAATATTATTCAACATCATTATTATTGTGAATACTGTTCGATAAATTCCGTGCTATTTTACTAATATTGTTTATTATAGCAGAATAGGGACTTTCCACTTATTTTTCCCTTGTCATTTAATTATAGAATAACTTTAGGGTATGATTTTAATTTTATTTATCATCATACAATATTGCAAATATTATTCAACATCATTAATATTGCGAATATTTTTCAATATTATGTTATATTACTAATATGTTTTTGTTGCTTCTTATGGCATTTACAATGGACAAGCTCGCTGAGGTAGTCCGCGATTTAAGCCTAATCAGCGTCTCTTGTTTTGTAGTGGTGCCAACCAGGGCCAAGAGTACGATTTTGATACTCACTCATCACATTCACTTGCACAGCCCCTTTTTACAAGGGAAAGGGCATATTCACACACCTCACTAATAGAACACAGAAGAACAACCTTACCCTGACCGGGGCTCGAACATGGGACGTCCAGATGACGAGGAAGACGCGCTACCTCTGTACTAGGACGCCGGCTATATTACTAATCTTGTTCAATAGAGCGAAATAGGGATTTTCCACTTATTTCTCACAGTAGTTTGATTATAGAATAACTTTATGATATATTTTTCTTTTTCTTAAATAATTAACAGCTTTAGAATTCAATGTTTTTAGGATATCCCCTCCTACAGTTATTTTAGAAACATTTTATAAGCTTGATATATTTCAACGATTTTATAAGGACTACTTTTTTTATTATTACAGAGAAACAAAATAAACCACTTATTGCAGAATCTGATCTTTCTTAACTACAGAAATTCATCTCTAATAAAAAGCAAAGAGAAATTCAGTTAAAGTAAAAAAAAAATCCCTCTTTAACGTCCAGAATGGTAACCAGGCAATTTAGTTCATCTCTTCCATCATGAAATTCTTGAAAAGATAAATTCGTAAAAGTTCTGAATCTCCCCTTAATGGGCAGGTTCCGCGAAAGGGGGGGGGCAGCCCGAGAAGGATCTAATAGAAGGCTAAATCCCTTTTAAAAGGAATAATTTCCTGTAAGGGGATTAAAAGGGCTGGAGGTTATGGGATTAGGTGGGTGATCCTTACGGAAGATTATTGGATCGCTATCCGGGGCTATCCTCGAACAGATGGCGCGCTCTCGGTGCAAAGTGGTTGAGAGGATTTTATTTATTACTTTTTTTTTTGTTCTTTGCGTTTACATTACTGATAGCATCTGATAGAAGATGGTATTAAATGGCTCGCTTTTAATATATCTCAAACTCTTTGACGTCTATTTAATAATATAGCGGGCTGTACTGAACTTTACGCCAATGGCATCCGTCGTTTTTCATTTGTGGTAGTTGGTTTTCGCCCAGGTTTTATAAAATGTATCTATATTTCTGGATTTAGCAGATTTCAAATGCTTTGTAAATCGTCTTTTTTAATGAAAAATAATTTTTAAAAAATATAATGAAAGCTTCGATTGTAATTTTCAAGTTAGCATGTGAGAACATTATTATTTTTAAGTCATTGTTTATCTTAATCAATTTAAGTCATTAACCTATTTAAACCGGTTTGAAACAATCACGAGACTTCTCTATCGATCTCTATCCTTCTATATATATAACAATATTTTTAAAATTTATAATCGAATTTTCTAGCTGGCAAACAAATGTTTTGAGTTCCACCGATATTGAGATGAAATAACAGATTTTATGTCATAGTTCATCGTCGGTCTTTTGAAAATGCATCTGCTTCCAAAGAAGCATACGTAATAATAAAGCAATGCTGGTAAAAGCGGGGCAACCTTTTAAAAACGCATCTACTTTCAAAAGAGCATGCATAATAATATTGCAATACTGGTAAAAGCAGGTAAAAATATATTTGCCTATGAATTTCGTAGATATCAAAACCTCCTAACCAAAACAATATCATGTTCTCAAGTGATTAAATAAAATAATAAATATTGAAATTTAAATTGTGTTGTATCAATATAACTTAGAGATAAAATTTTGCTTTATAAGATGGAATGAAAAATGGTATTTAATGGTACAATATCCAATTCCCTGCGCCATATGCAAAATTAACAAGAAAAAAAAACAATGTGAAAATATTTTAAGTAAAAATAATAAACATAATTATTTACAAAATCATTTTTGTTATAAAAAATGATGGTAAAAAATAAAACTTCATTAAAATTATTTTAATCGAAACTGGAAAATGAAAATCGTTATGTCTTAAAAGAAGGATATGTTGTCACAGTAATCATATTGTGTATATTTTTAAAAAAGCAATAATCAAATACAGGAACAAATATTCTTTAACTTCAGCAAATTTTGTCAAACAATACAGGTACCGTCTTCGCCAACGTTCTAGTAACTCATTGGCGACAGATTTAAATTTGGCGGTAAAGATCAACGGATTACAACATTGTAGAATTGTCATAATTGGCGTTTTAGCAACTTATAGGCGACGACTTCAAATTCGGCGATTAAGTTGGATGGTCTAATACGTAAGTACCTATCAAACAGCATAGATATCCTGCTCAGTGATATCTAACCTTCGACAGTTATTTCTACGTGTGTTGAAATCACATATAGAGAAAAAATAATTAGCTATGGTGTTCAATTATTCTTTTATAAATTGAGTTATTGATAATGTTTATGTGATTTTTAACGAATCTTTGCTTTTCTGTATATGAATATTTAAAAAAATTTCTCTTCATTTAAAGAATCAAATCTTCCCTGACTTTAGAAAATTATGTAAATCAACATATAGATAATGTATCATATGTTATTCGATTGTTGTTTATTCACGTGTTAATAACATACAAAGAGAGAAAAAAATAATTTTCGATAATATCTAATAGCACTTTTATACGTGGTATTTCACTCTTTTTTACATATTTTTTTAATATTCTATTGAATAAATAACAGTTTTCTTAATATCCTAAGACGAAGTATCCGTGTAAATCTCATTCATATATAATTATCAGCAAATCCCAAATCCCTAATGATACATTTCGCTCACATTGTGTGTGCAAAGCATTAATCAATTGCAGATGTTTAAAAATCAATATAATGGTACGATATGAAAATTTGAAGTGTCAGCTTCAAGATGAAGTGACATTCTTAATAACTGATAGTGGTACAAATTTGTATTATCAGCTTCAAATAGCTTTTATGTAAAGTTTCTCAATGTAAGAAAAACAAAATAAATGGAGCAATATACTGCTATTAGATAATTTTGCCAGTTATCATTTCAAATCGCATCAATTTTTATCCAATATCCAACTCTTATTTAATATAATGTCTATTTAATAGTATTGGGTAGTTATTATTCCATGTCAAATCCTATCCAAATCCGACATCCTGGCAAAAGGATAGCCCGTATTTCCAGTGATCTAGACCTTCTGGACGTCCTAAGCTTGAGTCCTGGTTAGGGTATGGTTGTTCTATCTGTGATATGTTTGAATGTGTCCCTCTGTAAAAGGGGCAGAGAGGCTGAGCAAGCGAATGTGATGCTTGAGTAGCTGTTCTGTATGTGATGTCTTTACGAAATGGTGTCTACTTCTGTAAGCCCCATGTGACACTTAGTGGTGCACGGGGATTTCTAAATGCTCAATAAAAAATAACCACTTAGTAAAGGTTCCAAATGTAAGAGAAGTAAAAGAAATAGAACTATATCATGCTGTTAGATAATTTTGCCAGTTATTATTTCAAATCAGTTCAGTTATTATCCAACATCCAGCTCCTATTTAAAATAGAATCAAATGATATCTATTTAATAGTATTGTTTAGTTATTATTCCATGTAAAATCCTATCCAACCATTTAATGGTATTTATGACCCAGTTATGATTCCAAATCAAATTAAATAATATTATAGTCAGCTATTTAATTGCTTTACTTGCCATAAAGTCAAATCAAATGATAACATATCTACATATTTAACAGTCTTGTCCATCTATTACTTCGAATCAAATCAAAAGTAATCATGAGCTATTATTTAACGGAGCAATCCAGCTGTGATTTCAAATAATATCGTAAATAGATATTTAATAGTTTTATTCGGCTATTATTTTAATTTATTCACTTTTAAATCAAACTTGAAGGAACTAATACAATGCAATGTAAAGAAGAAAAATTTGTTTATTCTTCTTCTCATTATCATGTCAGAGCATGATGTAGTTTTTGGGATGAGGTTTGTGGCGTAAACAAAAATCCGCATGTGAAAATTAAAAATTTTATCTGCACGAGCATGTCAAAAAAATCAGCTTTTAATAACGCTTTGTAATTGCATTTTTCGTTACTCTGATTTAACGAAAAAACAAGTTAATGACTACAGAAAATAAAACCTAGAAAAATATCATTTTGAGCACACAATTAAATAAAATGAAATAAACAGGAAATGGGATATTTTTTAAACAATAAATGCGAGACAAAGTTTTTTGGATCGTTTGCCATACTAAAGTGACTCATTCGATGAAATAATTTAAATGAAGAAAAGTATAATTTAACTTGCACGAGCACGTGGTGATTGGCCGTTCAAGAAATGATGTTCTGACATTTGTGAGAATACTTCCACTAAGGAGTACATATTTTAGGAATATACTCATCTAATTCCTTATGGGTTGGCCTATATACCACCATTTTATCGCATATAGAAAAAAGGACACAAAATGAGTAATACTTTTCAACAGATGACAAAAAAAAGTAGGGAAGGGAATAAACTGTAAAATCGGCAATTTAAGGATTTAGATGCTTCACAAGGGCTATAAAGAAAAACTAATAGCCCACTCCGAACTGTTACAGTGCGAATGGAATCATCCGAGAGGCAAAAAATATATCCATTCCCTTCCTTGGCCCCCTGCGCTCTTTGAATATATGCGTATCCCACCTATTGACAGGGTAGATTTATAGAAGAGAAATCCCCGTAGGGAGGGATATTGGATCTACGGAGGTAGAGCGAGATCTATCAGCGTGGCCGGGGGATGAATCAGCGATAGCAAGGTGGCGGGGGTGTGGATCCCACGTAATTAGGCTGTAGGACGTTGAAAGATCGCATTCGGAACCCACAGGGGTGGGCTTAGCTGTCCCCAGCTCAGAGAGGGCGGGAAAAAAATAAGTGAGCGGTGGGATAAAACGCAATCTGGCCTGGAGATCTTTCCTAAATGCAGAAAAAGACCGTTCGTGTCGGACAAAAAAAAAAGATGTTTGATGTTTTTCTTCGCCGATACCTTTTTGTTATTGTTGCTATTGCCGTCCCTTGCTTTCATTGCTGAAAATATAGCATTGGACTCTACTGTCATCCTTTTTTGGATAACATTGAGGCAAATGAGTGATATCTTGTTGAGAATAGTCAACTTTTTGAGTAACATTGAGGCAAATGAAAGATATCTTGTTGAGAATAGTCACTTTTTGAATAACATTTAGGAAAATGTATGATATCTTGCGGAGAATAGTCAACTTTTTGGATAACATTGAGGTAAATGAAGGATTTTATTATTGAGAATAGTCAACTTTTTGGGTAACATTGAGGCAAATGAATGGTATCTTGTTGAGAATAGTCAACCTTTTGGACAACATGGAGACAAATGAATGGTATCTTACTGAGAATAGTCAACTTTTGGGGTCACAATGTGGCAAATAAATATTTTATTATTAGTCAAATTTTGGATAACATTGAGGTAAATGAATGATATATAATTGAGAATAGTCAACTTTTTTGGATTACTTTAAGACAAATTAAGGATATTTTAAGACAAATAAAAGGCTTAGAACGTCTATTTATTAATAAATAGATCAACCATCCTACATCGGACATCGTAGACATCAACTCCATATAAAATATGGAGTTGATAAAATGTGCTATTGTATAAAGTACCAAAAAGTCGTTTAAACCTTTAAAGATGACCACAATACAGAGACTAATCATTTTTTATAGCAAAATGCAGTCGAAAGAAAGAAAGGAAATGTTTATACCCTGCGTTGGTGAATTAAAAACGTTGATTAATTAACAAATAGATTATCCATTTTCCCTCGAGCATCACAGACATCATGTAGCTTCTAAATTATATTATTATATAGAGTGCTCAAATAGTCGTTTAAAACCTTTAAATATAGCTGCGATGGTGAAACATATTATTTTTTGCAAATTAGTGAATTTGGAAGAAAGTAAGACATTGCATAAGCTCTGTATTGTTTAATTAAGTAAAATAAAAGGATACACTAGATTTCAGATAGTTTCTCAAATTTTTATGTGACAATTTTCGTGAATTATTTAAGTAATGCATAAAATATAAAATCACAATTGCATCAAATTACCTTCTGCAAAATTAATCATTTTTTATTTATTAATTATTTTACTTCCGAATAAATTAAAGATAGTTTTAGCACAACAGTTTGTTCAACAGGAAATTCAAATGGAAATATTTTTCAATATTATTAAAGACTTTGTAACCTAATATTCAAATGATAACATTAATCCAAACTCTAATTACTAATTATTGTACATATATCAGCATATTATAAAGACTAGGCATATATAATGACTTCCTTATTAAATAAGATTATACAAATATTACAACAAATTAGAAGAAAATAATAAAGTTCAAACAAATATGGCAATAAAATTATGATTTCACAAGACATATTAAATAGAATACAATATAACTTATTATATCAAAGATATTATCCTTATATATTGAAATTAAGTTATATAATAATTAATTAATATATATTTAATAATGGTTTTAATAATTCAATGGAAATTTAGTCCATATATCTTATAATTTATCGATTTTTTTTTAAAAATAAATTTGTAAATTTGATAAACTGATCTGCACACTATCCCAAGTCTACCTAGTTAAGAATATATCGTTGAGTATTTTTGACGGACCATAAATTTAATGATTGAATAATCCCCCTATTAAAATTATAAAATACTGAAGAACGAATTTCATAAAAGAATATTTAAAATCATTTCAGGATTAAATGAGAGAAATTAAATAATATCCTAAAATTCATTCACCAAGAAATTTTAGTTTTATTGGGATAATTTTTCTTGCATTCATTTTTTTTTTAGAAAATGCATATCATTTAATGAACGGTTAAAAAATTCGGTTACACTTTAGAAACCATTTTTAAATATATTTAAATCTCTTCTCACAACTTTAATGAGAAATAAACTCGTTGAAACATGAATTTTCACATTCTTTATGCATTTTTTTAAAAAAATAGTTTTGAAAAAAAATACTTATTGCAAATTTTTCTAACAAAGGAATATGATTTCATAAATGTTAACTGGCTTCATCAAAATAATACTGTATTATTGAAAGTAAGTAATCAATTGTTAACAGTTTCAATTATAACTCATCGTCCTAAAGAAATGACCTGAAAATGTGTTCCAATTTTCTCTCTGAATTTTAAAATGAAATAAACTCCTAAAAATATAAATTTATCATTTCATATCCACAACCTTTATTTATTTTATAAAAATAATTATGAAAAAAATCAAAACTATTGACAGAAATAATCTTACTACAAGTGTTTTGAAGAAAAGCAGATGATTTCATGAATAGTTACTGGTTTCCTCAAAACGATATTATATTATAGAAGATGTCATCAAAGACCTTCATGTTAAGGCTTCATGAATTATTGACGGTTTAAACTACACCTCATAATCCCAAATAAAAAAGCTGAAAATATGTTCCCATCTTCTCTCTGAATATCTATATATCGGCCATCTATGTATATACATAGATCGCCGAATTACGAATCTGACATCTTTTTTCCACTTCATACTTTTAAAATAAATCAGAAGAAAAAAAATAAAAATTACCTATAGAAATTCTCTTAATGCAAAAATTTGGAACAATAGCAGATGATTTCAGGAATGGTTACTGTCTTCATCAAAATAATATAATATCACCGAAAGAAGGAAATCAAAGACATTCAGGTTAAGGTATCATGAATTGTTAAGGTTTCAAATGCATCTCATAATTATAAAAAAACGAGTTGAAAATATATTCCAACATTTTCTCTGAATTTTAATATATATAGATCACCAAAATACGAATTTAACATTTTATTTCCACTTCATT
>JAOUZG010017314.1:215547-227958 GCA_026289955.1 Argiope argentata
ATATTAAAGCTGTATTAGGTAATATAAGATGTATTAGGTAATTTGATGTTAAAGTTGTGTTAGGTAATTTGATATTAAAGATGTATTAGGTAATTTTATATTAAAGATGTATTGGTAATGTAAGATGTATTAAGTAATTTTATACTAGAGATGCATTATGTAATGTAAGATGTATTAAGTAATTTTATATTAAAGATGTATTAGGTAATGTAAGATGCATTAGGTAATTTTATGTTAAAGATATATTAGGTAATTAGGTAAAAGTATACTAGGTTTGTTGATGTAGATTGATGCTACATAGATGTAGATTTAGTCATTTTATTGATATAGATGGAGAATTTGTATATATGAATTTAGTAATTTTGTTTATTTTGATAGATGCTACGTAGATATAGATTTAGCCATTTTGTTGATTTAGATAGATGCTATGTAGATGTAGATATAGACATTTTGTTGATGTAGATAAATGTTAGGTAGATGTGGATTTAGTCATTTTGTTGACATAGACGGATGTTACGTAGATGTAGATTTAGCCATTTTGTTGATGTAGATAGAGACTTCATACATATAGATTTAGTCATTTTGTTCATATAGATAGAGAATTCGTACAAATATATTTTGTCATTTTTTGCTTGTTTTTTATTATTTTCATATAAAAAAGAATAATAATATAATAGGAAATATTTGGAATCGAAACGCTTCTATTTAACTTTATTAGTTTCAGGTTTACTGAGGAGGAATTTTTTAGTCGTGTTTTCTCTTATTTTCTTATTTGCTAGTTTTAAAATTTAGTAAACTTATGTATTATTCCAGAAAATATATATGATTTATTTAAATTTATATTTGATTTAAATTTGATTTATTTAAATTTATAAATATGACTGGTGACGCCACCTGGTGTTAAATTTAAGAAAATTAATTTCAAGATTCCATTATATTAATAACAATGAATTCTTAACTAAAAATTAATAAGGGAGAAATCAATTAATATAAAAAATGCTATTTTTTAATACACCAAATAACAAACTGTTTTTAAAAAGTTTTTTTTCTCTCTTTCCAGCGGAGTGTGTGTCTGCTTTGGGCATGGAGTCAGGTGATATCAAAGACCACGAAATCAACGCCAGCTCCTCTTACAACGAAGGAAGCGTTGGACCACAAAATGCTAGGTAAGACTCATTTACATCCTCATTACTTTGCATCATTTATATGATTGCATCGACGTATATCATTACTTTGTGTGTTATATCATTACTTCAATGGAGATTTTATTTTATTTCACACATATTCATATTTTGTCAAGCTTGTTCGTCGCTATTTTAATATTTATTTCCCTAAAATATTGTTACGAAGAATTCTCCTTCAAGAACGATGCGAAGTTACATATTTCATTGTCTAGGAAAACGAGCATTAAATATTCACAACAGAAGCTACAAAATTCACAGCGAATTATCTCTATTTAATCTGCTAATCTCGATTAACCGCAAAACTATAGAGCGCGTGTCAAAAAGAAAAGCCGTTCTATCAAGCTAAGCCAACAACATAGCTCATTTTCTGAACTGATCTCAATCCCCTTCCTTAAGTCGGGCCTTTTAAATAGCATCCCACTAAACTGGACGAGTGGGAAGCGTAGAAACGCCACTCTCATTACATACGTTTGGAAATTGCTCCAATATTCTTTAAGAACAAATCTTTATTTCTGAGCTTCTAATACACATTTCAGCATGTAGTAAAAACAGTTAACGACCTCATTACGTGTCCAATACTTCTACAACGCCAATTTAGTCAAATATGGCAATCTTCTGTCGCAAATCTCCTTAGAACGGTCTTTTCTCTGCTGACGCTGACATTTCATTACTATTAATTTTATACATTTAAAATATTTACAGTATTTATAAAACAATTCATAAATATTTACAATATTTACATGTAATTTACACAAAATTCATAACAATATAATAAATGAATATTGACTTGGGCCCGAAGAATTGTGATTCGTTTTTAAGAATTTGGTGTGATTCACAACCACTAATTTATTATGCCGCCAAATAATAAAAATTGTATATTTCATGAGAGATTCCACCAGCGGACTTAAATTTAGCATTGCATTATTTTAATGACTGATAATTATACAATAAGACAGATTTTGATAGATTATCGTATTCGTGAATTTTAATTACTGTATTAATTATCGGCAATTTCATTAATTCAAATATCTAAAATATTTCCTGGATGATATAAAGTAATTAAATATCATAGGGGCATCCAAATTGTTTCTTGAGTACGCGCGTTTCATAACTATATATCAGCCTATTCTTTTAAGTATATTGCCAATTATTATAGTATGAATTATAAATAATTATATCAATATCCCCATAAAAATTATCTTCAAAACTATTTTAGATAATTCAATTTTTTAGTAATCAAGTTTTTACTGACATTTATTTTTCTCATTACGATAATATTAACAAATTAAGAGAATATTTACAGATCAAATACTATTTTTTGCAACTTTCATTTGTTCAAAAATTATGAGTTCTTTTTTTTTCTGAAATTTTATTTTTACAGAAATAAAAGTATTAAAGAAACTAAGTTATGAAGAAAAAAATCCTGTTGCTTATATTGCCATTATTTAAATATAATAAACATTAAATACAAATATTAAAATATTATTAAAGCACTTTTACTATATTTATAAATATCATTTCACAATAAACTGCTAAATTTTTATACAATAAAATATTTTTAAAGAAATTTATGTGATAAATATTATTATACTTTTTTTCATCAGATGTCATGTTTCCCTTTCCCTCTGAGTGAAAATTCCTGAGAAATAGAAATTGACAAATTCAGTCGACAAATTTTTTTTTAAAGTGTCAACATGAATATAATTTATAAAATCGTAAATTTATGCAGCGTTTTTTACTTTGCTATAGTTTCATAATTCTTATTAAACATTACAAAAAGATGAAAACAATGTTTTTTGATGATAAAACGATAATTATACTTATTATTTTGGCAACAATTAATCATCAATAAATAATGTGTATTCTTTAAATGCATTGTCCCTTGTAATATTTTATTCACTTTTTTTTCGTAGATTTAATTGCGCTAATCTGTTCCTAATTTGAATACAGTTTTGAAGTTTACTTAACAAATTTTTTATGTTAAATAAAAAATAAATTAGTAGTATAATAGATTTATTAATAACCAATCAAAATATTTTTAACATCTTGCGGTCCAAAGTAATAATTATCCCTTCAGATTTTTCATAACGTAATAATGATTAAACTGCATGTAGTAAATGCGTTTATAATCAAATATATCTATTTTAAACAATAATAACTAAGTTTTCTCTTTGAAAAATGTAGCAAACATTATTCTAACAGCAAAAATTCAAATAATTTCAAAATGAGTTACAAAACAACGAATTTGAAAAAAAAAACTAAAAGTCAATAGTCAATAAAAATGAACTGACAAAGAATGTTCATTACAGTTTTTAAGTATAAATTTGGAGATAATTTATATTGAATCTAATTTATTTTATACATAACATACACTTTTCAGCTTTAACTCTTGAAAATGCATTAAAAGGGAAGATATTGAGAAAATTGCTATCCAAAAATTTTAATATATCAATGCTACATTTTATGATTTTATGTTCTGGTTTGACTGAAATGTCACTTTTAATTTTAAAGATTATTTCCTATTGTATTTTTTATAAATAATACCATGATAATGTTATGAATAGCAAGCCTGGGGTTTTTAAAAGAAAATTGTTTAACCCAAAGCTAAAAAAAAGAAAATTATTATCGTACGGTTATTATATAAATATATTATTAACAAAAAGGTCTCATTCAGAAACAAGTCATTATGACTTTTAAATTTGACTATTGAACATCAATTCAAAGTTATAACTGCGAATTGCGTCTAATTTTCCATTATATATTTAATTCAGAAACTTATAAACTTCATTCTATCAATATACCTGTAGTTTACATTAACGAAAGTTAATTTTCTTAAGCAAAAGATTATTAAGAATCAATATGATGGCAGCCAACATTTACGTTTTCATAATATCATTATCTTTATAAACAGAAGAAGAAGAAAAAATTCTAAATTTGATAACTCATTACCTTTAGAATGTACACGAAAAAAAAAACTTTCTTCTAAAGATCGGATGAAAAATAATAAACTTAAAGTCCTGTTTACCTAAAAAGGTTAAAGTAGCATTTATGATATAGTTGAGAAAGGTGTAATGGTAATCAACTGAATAAAAAACCGTACTAATACAGACACGGTTTAAAGCTTTGAATCAAGTAATCAACGGCTAGCAAAGCCATTATCCGCATATTTTTTCTTGCAGTGCATATAATCATTATCATTATCGCTTCAAAAGAAATCAAACTTTAAAGAGACGACGCAGTTAGATAATGAGTCAATAAGCAACTGCAGACGATATTTTTTGGAATATTCTTTTAGTTAAAGATCACAGGTTTCGGCACCATTTTTTTTCTTCTTTTTCGTTCTTCTTTGCATTGTATTCTTCATTGAAAAAAAAAGAGCAAGACAAAAGTTTTAAAGTAAACACACAGATAAAAACGAAAGAAAAAAAATGAAAGTTGGAAAAACAGAAACTTAGCCAAAATGAATTGAGCGGGAGGAAAAAAAACTTCAACGGTTACACTTTTTCTGAATTCTTTCAAGTAATGAGCTGGAACAGAAGAATTTTTTTTATTATTATTTTGTTTCACTTTTGTTCTTGATATTATTTTCCTTTTTCCGAAATGAAGAGAGAGAGGAAAAAAACTGGAACTTTATCATTAATAAGGAAGTCACGGTACTCTGCATTGTTGAACAATGACAGGACAAATTTTTCCGCTTCAAAACATCCCGCCATTGCATCTTCATCTTATTTTTATTCTCTTTTTTTTTTAAAGAAAAGAATTCCCTTCATTTTGAAATAAAACGATGCTTTTAAAAAAAAGGAGTCAATAAAATAACGGCGATTTTTTTGTCATAACTTTTTATTCAAAACATGAATCATCTTTTGGCAGTTAATTAAATTTTGTTCGATTGTCAAAAAAATTCTAATGATGTAATAATTTAAATTCATTTGCTTTTGGGGAAGAACAACTCTCGTGAATACTACAATTTCGTGAATTTATTTCAAGAATATCTTGATTTTTATGCAACAAAATATTTCAGATTGGTTTCAGTAAAAGAAGTTTGTCTTAAATCCATATCGCAAACAATTTGAATGCCATAGATAATTAAAAAAAATATTTTGAAATTGATCATGTATTTTTGTAAAATAAGTTATTTTGATAGATAAGTTTAAAAAATAACTTCTTTTGAATTTGTACTTTTGTAATTATAACTGCTCCAAGATAGGTAGAGTTATAACTAAAACAATCAGGTTTCAACGAAATAACTTTAAAAAATCAATTAATAAATAATTCAAACTATAAAAATTTCTGAATGAAATTTCATCGTATTTAGAATATATAAGTTTGTATAGAGAACATTTTATACGCCATTATGAGTTATTGTAAAATAAAATCTACTCTTTTTATAATGTAATACGTGTGTGTAAGTATGCATACGCATGCTTCTTTAGTTCGTTAAATATTTAATCACATGATTTTCTTCTATTGTTGAATATTCTGCCTATTATGTCTGCAATTTGCAGGAGGAATTAGATTTTGAAATTACACTTTCGCAAAGGACAACTTGAAATTAATTTTTTTCTGTGTTTGTACGCGACAGATTAAATCGTTTTAAAAAAGCTAATAAATCTCACATATGTATAATTTGTAGGAGGGTTTTGAGTTAAAACGTTCACAGACGAATATTCAGTAACTATTATACCATCTAGCAGTTATGGTCTTCACTAAATTTTCTCGCATACTCTAATAAACTTCTGCCATGCCAGGGAAAGTTTAAATGGCAATGGAGTACGATAGTTACGATATAATAACCTTTGGCTTGAATGTAGCGCTTTGCTGGGTCTATTATGTAATCCTTTGTAATTCAAGCCTAATATGAAATTAATAGTACAAAAAATCAAATTTGTGCTTTAAATATGTTTTTCTCAACCAATTGAAATAAAAATGTTGACACAAAACTGCACTTGTAATCATAAATTTCCATACCGAATTTGAAACATTTAAGTCATGGTGTTTTTTAATTATCGCTTAAACCTTTTTCTGAAAATATAAACCGACAGACAGACATTTCCATTGCTGGATTGGATTAAATTTTGACAAGTAACACAAATATTAAATCGGGGTACCGAATTTTATCATTCTAGATTTGTTCATTTAGTAATCATCGTTTGTTCGAACATCTGGACATGTAGACTTCCTCTAGGTAGCTTTTGTTCCGAATTTGATAGAAATCTGCAAATCTGGTGTAACTATTTCAATCGTTAATCTGCAAATCTTGTCAATTAAATTTCAATCGTTTAGCTCAAGGCGTTTTTAAGTTATCTTTGTTATAGACAGCTACAACACATAACAATTTCTTGTATAGATTTATTTATTTATGAAAAATTTATTTCATGAAAAAAATATTTTCTATTTCAATTACTCCAAGGAATCATATTATAAACAAAATAATAAATCTTACCCAAGATCTGTAAAAACGAACATTGAAACTACAATGCAAAATAAACTATTCCGAAACTTCTTTAAAAAATTCCCCTTTAACCTTTTTTCAAGAAAGAACCTCAAAGGAAAGAAAAGTTGCTTTTCCCTACCTGTTTTTATATTTCGAAACTCATTGGAGATTTGAGCCGGTAAGCTGTTTATAATTGGTCCCTTTGCACCAAAGCACCTAGGCGCTTTGCATAAGAAGGAGTGCACAGGTTATGCGTGACCTTTTCGATGCCTTAAGGTTCTTCTGTAATTCGAAAAAAACTTTAAATTTACTTAGGATGCTTTTTGAAGGCTTAGGTTTCCTACAAAGTATAATGTATTTAATGCTCAAGCAAAAGTGGAAAACAGGGTGTTCTTTATGGTTTTTGATAAATTGTTTGAAGCGAGACCATTCTTATAGAAATTGAAAAGGTGCTTAGAAATTATTAATAAATAACATAAAAGAATACTAATGAACTCTTTTTGCTGTCTTTTTAAATATACATATGTGTATATAAAATAAGATTAAATTTAATTCAAATTAACTTCCAAACTTTTATCCTAATTCAGCCCATATTAACATTAACTTCATTCTAAAATATTCTTTTATTTCCTGATCCATTCTCACCACATGTTTTTTCATTAATTCAACACGAGTTCTAAAATCGTCGAGTTTTCACATTCCGAATGAAGAGATAAAAATTTGTCGATCTAAGACATTCTTATAAAAGATCCTTATAAATCCCTTGCCTACATTGACACTTGTAAAGAAATCCCTATCAAAATCTCAGAGTGTATAATCATTAGGATGAAGATTTCATGAGCTTTTCCTCTTTTCCCTGGTGTCTTTCAGTGTTGAATCCGCCACAGTGTGTGTGGGGGGGGAAGGAATATCCCACAGAAATATTTTAATTAACCAACATCTGCCTTCATCTTGTTTTGTCAACACCCGATGGTATATGAAATTCAAAGCAAGAGTTATAAAGGTTAGATCATTTCGCAGAGGACGATAATTTTTAATTAGTTTACCTTTCCAGAACAACGCCATCTATCGAACTTTTGAAAATCAGTCCCAATTAATATTGGACAGAGGCCACACTTACATCCTTAAAAGTAAGACGTCTGTTTTCACGCGTCAGCGATTCCCGCAAAGCTATGCGGTTACGCGGTAATATATGATGATTTTTATTACACACGAACAGGCGAAACACAGATGACAAATACATACAGCCGAGACGAATACAGTGCAGCACACTACAACCAACTTAACCATTTTATGGTAGAATGAATGTATTTTCAACAGAATATTAAAGCCTTCGGCTTATGGCTTTTCATATTCCGTGCAAAACTATACACATTTCCTGTGAGGCTAAATTTTTCCCCTTCGGATATGATGGTTAACTTCTAATATTTTTCTTTGCAGAAAATATGTGCCATTGTATGCAGCAATAATTATTTGTATATTGATCACTTGATACTGGCGAGTTTTAGACTTAACTACTTACCATTTTCGACCATAAGGCTTAACTACTTGACATTTCTGAGCATAAGGCTTAACTATCTGCCATTTGAGGGCATAAGGCTTAAGTACTTGCCATTTGAGAGCATAAGGCTCAGATTAATGCATTGGGCTGACATAATCAATAAACTAATATGGTGGTGACTTTATGGCGGTTAATCGTTTATCATAATAAAAATAAAAAGTTTTGGCGATTTATCATTATGATATGGCTGATATACAAGGACCTAATAACGTTGTTAAAGTGATTATAAAGCGTATAACTGAATCACCAGGAAAAAATTAAATAAGCATCATTTAATCCAGTAGAATGACTATTGTAAAAGTTCCGAAGTTTCATGCATGTCACAATAATTTGTTCTTGATATTCACAGAATTAAATGAGTAACTCATACACCATGGTACAAGGTCTTGGATAGAGTCTAGTTGGCTAATTTAATCACGAATCTTATTTGTTTATTGAAAAATCACATATTTCCAAAACTACCCAAGAAACACAAACATACATCAATCTCAACAGGCTGAAATGCCAGCGCAAAATTTTGTAATCACGTAAATGCATCACCCCTTTTTATCCATCCCCATCCTGTAATTCTAGAACGATTTCCGACGTGAATTTTTCTGCTTTTTGCATTCTAAAGTGCACGTATCTGTGAGGCTGGCGAGGCTCCCCAATTCTTAGGAAAGCCTTTCTGGATCCCGATTCTTGTGTCTCCTCAATCCACTTAATCGTTTTCTGCACTAAGTGGGTGAGTCTTCCTTCCTATCGGGGGTCTGTCGAACGGAGGAGTCACGTACCGCCGAATACTCGACGGAGAAGACCCTCAAGTGTGTCCCCTTCCCTCTTCATACACTGCCGACTGATAAAAGAATGGGTAATGGACTGGTGGTGGGGCTTTCTACGGTGTCGCTTTGTGAGTCCTGCCTATCTTAGGGGTGGCGCAGAAATGACGACGGTTGCATAAAAAGGTCGTGATAAGCTGTTCATCTTCAGATGTCTGAAATGAAAGTGTGAAGGCGCGCAAACACTTGAAAGTTGAACTGTTCGCAAAGCGAGCAGATGAATTAAAAATTTGTTGTTGCGTTCAATGAATAGGCAGCTAATTATGCGCAACGATTATTTGAGAGTTTTGGTGAATACATAGGGAATGCGATTCAGTTTGGAACGCGTTCTTGAGTGAATTGTACTTTTCTGAGAACCTTTGAAGCACTGGCAACATTCGAATCCAC
The DNA here is from genome assembly GCA_026289955.1 of Argiope argentata. Lineage (NCBI taxonomy): Eukaryota > Metazoa > Arthropoda > Arachnida > Araneae > Araneidae > Argiope > Argiope argentata. The sequence goes on from JAOUZG010017314.1 coordinate 224,932, forward strand.
AAAATAAAGAGATTTTATTTTGTGTCCATTGATTTTCTGAAAAGTTTTGTTAAAAATTCGAACTTGGGATTTCGAGGAAACTCCTTTCAGATTGAAAAACATATTTTTAGAAAATGTCCGTTTGTCTGTCAGCAACAAAGATAACTTAAAAACGCTTTTATCTATACAGTGAAAATTTCGTACATGGTCCTTGTATTAAATTCTAGATTTTTATCAAATTTTAGCTAAGTTGGGTCAGAGAACGTTTGCCCGTCTGGCTATTTGAATATGATTTAGCTCGGTAACTATAAAACGAAGAGAGGCTGATAGATAAAATTCGATAATCAGAATTAACATTCATACTGTGGACATCTGTCATATTTGGAAATGAAATTGACAAGGGTATGTACTTTTAGAAGTATGTAAACTCAATAATTCAAGAACGTAACGGCTTAAATTTATCAAATTTGATGTGTAATTTATGTGATTTTTGTGTCAGATTTTTGTTCCAAAAGTTGTGAAAAACGCGTCCAAACCTGAAATTCGTTTTTCAGATACTATTAATCGTACGCCAATAATTAATCACCAGAAAATTTGCCAATAATGACTTGATACATTCAGTAAAAACGTTCCATTCTCGCCAAAGATTATTATTTATATTACAAAGGTTACTATCTGTATTTAATTACCTGTTCTTTTTGAGAATTGGTTTTTACTGATTATTTATCGATTAATAATTATTAAATTTTATTAGTTGAATAATCACCTTCATAAATAATTATTTCAATTTAAAAAATTTACCGTCAATTGATGGCCTTGCAAATGTTCAAGTGTCTTAAAAATATCAGATTTTCTTTCGCAAATTGAATGAAATAGGAAAGCAAAAAAAAAAATCTAGTACCACAAGGAATATAACAGAAATTATATTAAGATATGTTTAAAATATTGATCACTATACCTGACGCAATAAGGTTTAATAGATCATGTATATTTTCAGACAATCAGAAATTCCTCCTGATTTTAATTTTTCTAAATCATATTAAGTTGGCTAGCACTACCGAATGTTTGTTCGTATGATTTCTGTTGAAATCTAGAAGGTTTTTTTTTCTCCAATGTTGACGTAATTTGGCTCATTCGCTCTTAAAAAAATGAAAAAGATTATCAACTTTCCAAAATTCAAAAAAAAAAAAATTGAAAATATATATTGATTAGAGGTTAAGCAAACTTTTGAAACTTTTCAGCTATTTTTCCCAAAAATATTTTTTTACAAAATTGCACTCGCTATCTTAGAACTTTTAAAAAATTACCTTATTAATGATATATTTCTAAACAATTCTTCTCTAATATTACTATTTTTTAAACAATTTAATTTGATACTCAAACCATAAAACTGTTTTTATTAACATGATAAAATTCTAACTATAGTACACTTCAGCGTATCCGGATTTCATGCAATCCGGAATAGTTTCCTTTTTTCATAGTTAAATTAGGATTTACAGAATTTATTTTTAAATTTGAACAATTTATATCTTTAACTTACTTTTAATCTCATTTATTCTTGAACAACTGCTTCTATGATTCATCCGTCTGCGTTCACATTCTACTTCATGTGAGATAAATGGAGGGCTTAGTGCTCATAATAATAAAATATGCATTATGAAAGTGAGTTTTGATATAAAAACTTTGTCTACTGTTTCTGGTGGGCAAAGAGATAAGTTAATATAACTTCGGCCTATCCGACCTTTTTATCATCATTTCTGCCCATACCGCCATATTAGATCGAATACTTGGGAATGCACAGTAAATTTTATTTTCTGAGCAGTCATTCGCGCGTTTTCGCCAGTGTTAGAACTCTGATTAAAAATAAGATGCTTTCAGCATCACCGGTTTCTACAAAATGGAAATTTAAATCAAGGCAGATATTTTTTTTCAATAAAGAAAAACATCATTGAATTGAAAGACACCATTGAGAAGGAAGAGAAAACCATATATTCATCGACAAAGGCATGTATGTTTACATATAAATAAAAAGAAATATGGTTTCCATTACTTTCCTGATACACTTTTTATCCAACACTAATTTATACACAATAAAATATATGATGATATAGATATACAAAATCGATCCAAATTTTATATGCTAGCAGCCAAATTTCGTGAAGTTGTAAAAGCAATGTAGAGTTTCACTATTTTAGATAGTTTTTACAGTTTTATAACAGGAGTCAAGGTGGCCTTGTGTTAAGGTCCCGGCTCGTGAGTGGCAAGTTTTCAGTTTAGGGCCAGATTCCACTGAAGAACCGTCGTGTAAGGGGGATATGTGGTGAGATATGGAGAGAGGGGTGACAGCTCAGGTGTCCTCCTCGTCCTTTGACTGTGGTTTAAAATAACGAGGTGCATCCCAAAATAATTTTAGTGTTGGTTTACAACGGGTTAACCGTAGTTTAGTTAACTAAACTATACTAAACTAAACTAAGGGTTTTACAAACTCTTCCTAGTTTTTCTCTTATCAGTCATTAAATTGGCTATCAGCAGTTCGATTGTCAGTGCCTTGTACGCATTTCCCATCTTACGTAAGAGACACATAATTAAAATATTGAGTCAGACAGATCAATAAGTGAAGTACTATGAAAAAAATTGACTTTTTTTTATCATCCGTATGAAATGATCCTTTCAAGTATTGTACTAATTGAATAATTGCCATTTTGTGAATCATTAATTATCTGTGTTATTGCACATGCTTGTTCGCATTTCCATCTTACGTAAGAGACACATAATTAAAATATTGAGTCAGATAGATCAATAAGTGAAGTACTATGAAAAAATTGACTTTTTTTTATCCTCATGAAATGATCCTTTCAGGTAATGTACTAATTGAACAATTGTCATTTTGTGAATCACAAATTATCTGTGTTATTGCGCATGCTTGTTCGCATTTCCATCTTACGTAAGAGACACATAATTAAAATATTGAGTCAGACAGATCAATAAGTGAAGTACTATGAAAAAATTGACTTTTTTTTTATCCTCATGAAATGATCCTTTCAGGTA
>JAOUZG010017314.1:240092-254122 GCA_026289955.1 Argiope argentata
ATATGATTTCTTTTAAACTTTCATTTTCAATTTCTTTAACTGGTAAACAAAGTTTTAGAGCTCAATCGATTTTAAAATTTTAAAAAATCCCTAATTTTTCTAAAAATCGAAGCATGCATAATTTCATAGTCTCATGATTGTTTCAAACCGGTTTAAACTGACTAATGACTTAACTCATTAAGAATTCATTCTTTCTCATTAAGAATTCTTTAACTCATTAAGAATTCAAATAGTTTGAAAATCAAGTTGTGATATTTATAGGCGATAAATCGCCAATGTTACAACCAACTGACTTATTTTTTGATAATCCTGAAAGCGAAAAACTTCTGCCTCAAAAGCAATAAAGTGTCTATTTCTTCCCTACTCATTTTGAGGCTTCAAACTCCTAAAACCAAAACAATATAATGTCTTCCAAAAATTAAAAAAAACCACCAGTGGGTAAATAAATATAATTTGATTCATAATTTTATTATCTGAATTGTTATTTTTATCAACTCTTTCAACGGGTTGACCGTCTGTCAATTTGTATATCTGAGAGTATTTGAAAGCTATAATTCAAAAAGACAACGAATGGGTAAAACATTTGAGGCGTGATATTATAAAACTGCAGATCTGTATCAAACATTGGATTGAGTTGGCAGAAAGAAATGCCTCCAAATTGCTGTGGCGAAGCGATAGTAAGTGGTACCCGGGACACCGCAATTGTCTGTCCTTATAAAAAGGTTTTCTTTAAAAGTTGAGATACGTGTACTAAAATTTCGTCCCTCAGACTAGTGATCATGACATCTAGATGTCACTTACGCCACTTCCAAAATACATATTCAGTGTTTTTCATTCCGCATTAGCATATTTATATGCTAATATGCATATCCTCATATGCATACTCTCTCTTATGTATATTTATATGCATATTCATATGCATGTTCTCTGTTACACCTACTTTGCAACACGGAATATGCCTCATTGTATTATCATACCAGTAAATCGGAGAGAATAGATGCATTCAATCTTGTATTATCATATTACCATCTTGATATGCTTTTCATTCCTGAAGGTAGTAAATAGCTGAGAACTATAGCGATATAGTCTGGTTCAAACCAATGGCGTAATAACTCAGATGCAAAGAGAGTACTATAGTTGTTGATGTTGTTTCTTATGGCACTTACCATGGACAAGCTCACTGAGGTAGTCAGCAATTTAAGCCTAATCAGCGTCTCTTGTTTTTGTTGTTGCACCAACTAGGACCAACAGTACGACTTTTGCTACTCATTCCTCACATTCGCTTGCACATCCCATTTTTATTGGGGGACACATTCACACACCTTACAGATAGGACACAGAAGAACACCCATGCCTGAATCGAGATTCAAACCCTCTACGCCCAGAGAGTACCATAGTTCATGATACTAGTCTTAAAAGCGCCATGGACGGAAAAAATTAGTACTTTACGCCAATTAAAAATGAATTATCTTGAAGGAACAAAAAAATTATGACATGCCCAAGCATCAAATACAATTTTTAAGCCACTGAGGAAGATTGGGAGAAAAATTAAAGTGTATTTCGAAAACCAATTACTCTCGCTACGCCACTGACCACAATCAGTAATCTTCTTGGGTTAAAATGACACTTAAGGATATTTTATTAAGTGAATACAAACAAGTCTGGACCTCACCTGCTAATTTAAACAATAAAAGTGTAGTTAAACAAACAGATGCATATTCTTAGCCCATATAATTTCATAACCACTGACCAATGGTTGACCACCGCAGCCGGACATTAGCAAGAGCCGCTTCCAGTGGACCATTGAATCTCCATTATCTCTATTACCAACATTATCCCTCGGTAAACAATACGAACTACCTGCCACGACTTCCTCTTCCCGAACTCCGTCAACTCTAAAGGACCGGGTCCAGCTTAGCGCTATCAAATCTTAATAATAGCCGTATCGGGGGAAAGGGGGAGGAGGGGAGGGGTTGCAAGTCAAAGGAAATACCTTTTCCCATTACTAGGAAAAGGAAAAGATGCTGCTATATCGAGCCTATTCCATTCCATTCCCTCCCCCCTTGAATGCCCCCTTTAGATTTCTCTCGGGGAGAAGGGGGAGAGCGCACCATCACAGTTCAAAAGGGAAGGAGGGGGGCATAGGAATTGAAGGAAGGGAAAATCAAATGGTATTATTTGGGAAAGAGAACTGTGTGTGACAGGGCTTCGGTATATGTTATATTATTGTGGTCGTTATATATTTCTGGAAGGTGCATGGGGTGGTCGTTATCGCGCGCGCGGAAAAGTGCAATTTTCATGGTCGTTTCGCAGGATCCGAGGCGGAAATGATTTAATCTTGGAAAGGGAGGAGGCCAGCAAAATTTATGCTCGAACTGAAGGAAGGTTTGTGTCGGGGTGTTAACTGGCGTTGATAATGAAGCAGAATGGTGGCATCCTCGTCCCGTTCAGCTTATCGGGAGTTGGGCGAACGGAGTTTGTGGAATTTTGGATGCGTTTAAGAAGTGAAAACGTTTCCTTTAATGTTGTTGACGTGGAAAGGGAGTAATAATAATCATTGATACACTTTTAAGTTAGAAGTTTTTCGTTTATAAATAAACTTTTTCTGGTGAAGTAAGTAACGAGACTTGATAAATGTGTAGCCAGTATTTTGATATAAATTGTTTTATACAAAAAGAAAGATTTTGTCTTTCGATTAAATCTGATTTATGATTCGATAGTCAAGGAATATTAGCTTGATACAGATATCCTTGTAATTATGAAATTATTATGTATGAATATATAATGGTGATAATAGAATGTCATTGTATGTACTAGAATTTAAAATGATTTTCTAATAAATCTCAATTCAATGAATAAATCTAAGCCTTAAATAATGCATCTGATTAATTGTCGTTTCTACTTAACCTATTTGGCATGCTGCAATGTATTGCATTTTTTTAAAAATATTATTAAATATTAAATAAGGCATATGTTATCGTCTTTTTATAAAACGATGTGTGTGCATGTCTTTGCGTACATAAGTGAATCTGTGCAAGAAAAGGGAAAATGATAAATTGAGTATTAAATGTAGTTCGAAAAATATATTAAAGTGATTAATTCTTTTATGTACACCGTAAATAGACGACTAGATGAACTAGATTATATTGAAAATAGGTAGAAGAATTCCTACCTATTTTCAACCATCTCTGCAAATACATTGTCTCTTCTTCTTATGTATCTATATTAGAAAAAGGATCATCTAATGATACAGATAGCTCAGTACAGTTTCTTAATAGCCGTGATGTACAGGCAAGTGCAGTTATGTCATGCGAGAATCAATGTGTAAATCCTAACATTGCACTTTGTACGAGTTTATTACAAATTATTATTCATTTTGTACGTACATTTAATTTACAAATTGTATATTATACAGAAAACATTAATAAATTAAATAAATACATGAAAAATATTGTATTAAAATCCAGGATGAAACTGATTCAAGGTACTTTGTACATAATTAGGATTTTTACAAAAACCAACTTTTTGAAAAGCCATTTTTAAAATTCAATATTCCCAAATAACCAGTTTTAGCCGTTTTTCAATTTTTTGTCAAAAAAAATAGAACAGGAGAAAATATTTAAATTAATTTATACAAAATAACAAAGAAACGATATCAATTCCAAAGTCAAAATATAAAAAAAATAATAAGGGTTACATATACATATTACTTACACAAAATAACGAAAACTTAAACAATATACTATTATATTATTCTATTATTTTTCACTAAGCTCAATTTCTCCTAAGGAAGTTGGATTTAAAAAAACATAAAGTATCTACTGAACGATGGCTAAGTCTTGTTCTTATTTCGCTCACAATATTACCTTAAATTGAAAATATTCGTTTATTAGCTACAGAGCTTGTTTTTATAGCTTTCATGACATCAAATAACAAATCTAAGTTTTTTGCCCTTTTATTCGTTGCCTCAAATAATAAAGATTCAAATTTCAGCGTCTTTGGATTTGCAAGTTTTTTTAAGGCCTTCAAGAAACTTATGAATCGATTTTTCCATGGCTTCTATTTAAAAATTCTAACCCTGATGAGTAGTTTATTCGATTTTTTATTCAATTATAATCGGTTATATCCTAGACAATATATTTCCTGATAATTAAATTATTTTTTTGAAGCTAAAGAAAGTACACTAGATTTCTTCGTTGAACTAGAAACATTTTTCATAAATTTTATTAATGAATTACAATGTCTTCTTGATTAATAAACATTATTAATGAGTTTTAAAACTTCCAAAGTTTCTTAAAAGTTTAGTACTTCAAACTTTTGGTCATATTTGATTTTTAAACTTGTACGCATTGATAAACAATAGCTTATTATCAAAGCTTTTAAAAGTGGGGAGAAAAAATCTCTGAGCTCATTACAGTATTCATGTACAGTCCCTAATTTGCAGACAAAAGTACTATTGCCATCCCTCTAATTAAAATTAAACCCCTTCAAGGCATGACTTCAAACATTTATTCAAAGTTTCCTCAGGGACGCATCTTTTAACAGTTCCCCAATCATTCCCCATCCCTTCATAAAGCTTTTCAAAAACCCCGCCATCCGAATTAACGTCGGAAGACCCAAAAATTCCAATCCTCCGCCATCTCCAAACGAAATCACAATGCGAAAATATTGAATATTTAATTCGGCGCGTATAATGAGAGATTCTTAATAAATCGATGCCAATTTCAGCGGAAAGGGCGCGCTAGCCGGAGATACTGATATTTGACTTTCTGTCTGTCCGTAAGTTCGCAAACTTCAACAACTCTCTTGCTTGAGCAATAGGCACGGCGATCAATAACGAATGACTGTTTGCACACGATTTGCTTCAGGCCAGAACCTACCCTTTTCCACTGGTACATACCCCCGCTCTCTCCTATATTTACTCGGATTTCATTTCCGCTTTTGCCTCGCCCACCCCCTTCAGCCCATCCACCCCCCGTCCCTTCTCTCCCGTATCCAGGAATTCTTCTACGTAATAAATACTTAATAACAACGTCAAAATTGTTCTTTGCTCGTGTAACATGGAAGAATTCTTCTCGGAGAGTTGGATCTGCTGGTATCTACGTAACTGGATACATTTTAGAGAGATTTGTCTGGCTAAGTAGTTGAAGAAAAGATGGGGGTGGAGAGAGGGGTGGTGGAGGGATTGTAACAAATGCATTGTGTCTTCTCAGATTCGCAATTATCTTGGCTTGTCAGAGATTTCCTGCTTAAATTCCATAATTGTTGTTTCTTGAAAGGTATGCGAAAGGGAGGAGGCATTCTTTCGGATTTAAAAGGAGAAGAAATGTCTGGTATTCTGCTTGAATTGCTTATCCAGTTTATATCTGTGTTACTACCACGCCAACTTGGCCGTATTGAATAGGATTGATTCTTAAAATGTGGATTCGTGCTGTCGGAATATTACAATAATGTTATTCCACGATAGAAATGGAATGTTTTTAAGAAATATTTGCAAAAACTATTTTAAAAAATTAATTTCCACAATTTTAAAATAACATTTGAATGGAAGAAAAATTAGATTTTAATTTTAAAATAAAAAATATTAAAATGAAATCTGCTATGCATATTTCAATGTATCACGTCAGAATATAATTTCTTGAAAGGCCAAGCACCACGTGCTTGTGCGAGTTAAATTATATTATTATTCATTTTAATTGTTTCATCGAATGAGACACTTTAGTATTGCGAACGATCTAAAAACATTTGTCTCGCATTTATTGTTTTAAAAATATCACATTTACTATTTATTTCATTTCATACAATCCCGTGTTCAAAATGATATTTTTCTAAGTTTCATTTGCTATAGTCATTAAATTATATTTTTCAATCAGAGCTTTTGTAAATCGGATGGCATAACGTTATTAAAAACTAATTTTTTGAGCTTTTTTCCTACAAAACGTTATTAAAAGCTGATTTTTTGAATTTTTTTCGCCTACAAAAATCCGTAGGCGAAAAAAATTATTTTTCGCCTACGGATTTTTGTTGAATGTTTGTTCATCCCAAAAAGCAACATCATGTTCTGTCATAATAAAAGAAAACAATAAATCCTTTTTAGATTACTGTTGAAAAATAATCTCCAAAACGGCGTAGAATTTAAAACTTCATAAACTGATTATTTTAGTAGTAAAATATAATAATATAGATTTGTTTTTACAATCGTTTGTCAAAGTATACTTTTGCTTTATATAATTATTTTTAAAACAGAATTCTCAAAAATATGTTTTGAAAAATAATTTGCAGTATTAGAAAAAAATTTTGAAGAATGTCTCAGATTGTAATATTTAATTAATGAATAGTATAAAATCTCTTCGGTACATCATCCAAAAGACCTCTCCTTGATTAACTAATTGAACATTACTATCGATAGTCCTAACGACCTGCAGTGCATGCCATTAACTTTAAACTGCTCATGTTTAATTAATAATTGATTAACATGAAATTAATTTTACTATTTTTAGTTCATTCTTGTATTTAATTAAAGAAAAAAATCTATCAAGAATCTCTGGATTCCGATGAACAAGATTACCAATTAAATTGATTAGGCTTCATAAAATTAAACTGATAAGATCAAAAACTATCAAGAAAAATTAAATCTTTAAAATACGTATTGCAAAAGAAAGCAATAGTTTATTCATATCTTAAACAATATTTTTAATATTTAGCAGTTTTAATAGATAAAATATAATAAAAAATAAATAGTTTTAATAATTAAATTAATGGTGCTTGTAATTAGAAATGACAATAATTGTAAAATTACAATACCTATATATGAGTGTTTTGATTTACAAACAATATATTGTTTTCGCGGTATTAATTTGAAAGAAGTACAGCAATTATGCAAGGAAAATTAAAAATAAATGGTTCTATTCAGATATAATTTGTTCAAGAATTTAGAAAATTAAATTATTTTGAGCATAATTTTTTTAAAGCAAACGCCTTGACTGGTTAAGAAACTTTAAAATAAACATTTACTTACGATAGCTGAAGATATATAAGTAGGCGTATTTATCTAAAGAAATATTTCAGAAATAAAAACAATATAATTTCTTATCTACTCTTCAAGGGAATAAAAATGATTTGGAATTTCTAATTCATCGTAAAAAGTTTGGATTATTGATAAATTTATATTCATCATAAAAAGTTGAAATTATCGATTACTAAAAATATAAAACTCATTCGTATTTGCGTAGCTCCAATGTATTTAAATATTTTACGGGAATTTGTTAGTCAATTTGGGCAAAAGAATATTTGATTTATACTTGTCCTTTAATGGAACATAAAAGCCTAAGTAAATAATTGACAAACACATAAATTACAATTTGTTTTTATAAAATAAAATTTTTCAAGCAAAGTCGTCAAATCTTCAAAAATAAAAAATAAAAATGTTTTGGAAACAATTTCAAGTACTTTTTTCATATAAATATCTGCTAAAAATGCTTACTATTTTCTTATACTTCTTTATACTTACTAAGATGGAAGCATTAGTAAACAAGTGACGAACACATAAAATACACTTTATTAATAGGAAAAAAAAGGTTCCCAGGAAAAGTCTTCAAATCTTTCAAAACGAAATAAAAAATAAAAATGTTTCGAAAACAATTTCAAGCACTTCTTTCCGATAAATATCTGCGCAGGGAGAGAAAAAAAAGAACAAATAAATAAATCTCACGGTTTCGCCTTGCAACTTCCCACGAAAAACATCCGAATCAATAACAGATTCTCCAAAAGAGTTTTGCCTTCCTCCATCGATTAAAAATCGCTGTTGCCATCCAGAAAAAAAGAAATAAAGCAAGAAATAAACATCGATCTTGCAACTCGCTTCTTCTAACTTCCTCGGTCCGAATAAATAGATAAATAAAATAAGTCAGCGACCGTCTGAACCTGTAGTCATGCCCCGGGCATATAAATTGCAATCATAACGGCCTGATCAAAACCCTATCACGTAGCCTATAAACTGAAATCTACCCCGGCCCAGAGCAGCATTATCTATAATGCCCCACCCCCGTGCGTCCCGTGACCTATTCCTTCATTTCTTTCTTAGTTTCGATCATCCCCATCTTCCTCCCCCCTCACTCCTCACTCCTTCAAAACATTTTGCTCCACCACACTTGTATAGTTTTCGATAAACGCTTAAGGGTTGAAAAAACTCAGAGGAAAAGGACATGGTCGCCATTTGTGGTCACATGACATCCAATAAATTTAGTTTCCAGTGGACGCTTTCTTTCTAAAAAAAAAGAGTAATCCTGAATTTATCAGAATCCAATATACAGGATGGTTATAATTAAAGCTCCACTTTGAAATGGCCATAAAAGGAAAACTACTGGACCAAATTTTATCAAACTCGATTTTAGTTTAAAAAATATTATGGGATTTTTTATTCCACCCCCCCCCCCCTAAAAAAAGTGAAAAAGACTCACCACTTGGGAGAAAATAGCATTTTATGCAATATTGGTTAGTGAAATAGGACATGAAAATGGTCCTAATTGTTTCTGAAACTTGTTACAAAACATGTTAAACGCGGCATCCATAATTTACTGAAAACAAATTAAATCACATTACTGCATTCTCAATTATTAATTTTTGGAATGAATTTACAATTTTTACTAAATGTCTCATGCCATCCTTTGCGAGTTATTTGGGGATTAACCTCTGGAATGTGATTAATAGTATTCTAAAATTGAATTTGCTCTTTAAAAACATTTTTTTAACGAATCTGTATAAAATATTTGATACAAAAACTGTGCTAATAATCCCAAAACCAAAATGTGATATGATTGGTTCATTGCATTCTTGAATTATTTCGTGTACTTGTTATCTTACTGGCTTTCTGACACAGAGGTAGAGCGTCTGGGAGTCCTGGGTTCGAGTCCTGGTTTAGGCATGGTTGTTCTTCTGTGTGCTATCTGTGAGATGAGTGACTGTGCCCAGCTTTTGTTAAAAACAAACGCTCTTTTCGGCTTAAATCTGCTGCTGCATCAGCGGACGACTTGTCCATAGGCAAGTGCCATAAGTGACAACAACAAATTATTATCTTGAATTATCTCGTTCTTGAATCTAACAGGTTTCTGAAAATACAGATAGACAACATTTCAGAAGTGCCTGAGTTATAGGCATTAAATCTGTGTACCGAATTTCAACTATCTAATGTCCCTTGTTCTGAAATTATTGCGATAATGAATATTATATCAGGAAATATGGACTTCTACTGAACAAATTTTATTCAAAATCTCATAGATATTTGAAAATTTGATGTAAATACCATATACCAAATTTCATCCATCTTGCTCAACGCGTTTTTGAACTATGTCTGTCACAGACAAACAGACGGACATTTTCTAAAAATGTGGTTTTCGAACTCACAGAGGTCTTAAACATATAGATTCGTCCAAATCTGGATTCATAAAATCAGATTTTTTTAACAATTATTATATTTAAAGTATAATACGAATACTAGAGAGTAAAGACAATTCCAAAATATATATTTGCCAGATATACTGAGTTAAAAAACTAAATGCTTTTCAAAGATCTATATTTCGTAAGTATAATTTGATAATGCTATGCAAATTATTCGTGGCCTTATCTGAGATCTACAATGCAAGTGGAGGAGTATAAAAAGTTAATTGGAAAACAAGTCATAGCTTTGGAGAGACCATTTTAGCTTATTTACAAATTAATTTTATTTTACTATAAAACATGTAATATAATATAAAAAAATTTTAAGTCAATTTCTACTTAGGACAACAAAGAAACATTTCATTTCAGTTACTTTTCATTAAATCATTACAATTCACATAAATAATTTATCAAAAAATTATACCAGGCCAAAAAAATCAAGTTCGTATCTTTGAAAATAAATCAGAACAAGCTCAGAACACAATCAGAACTGACACAGTTGGCGTTGAATTTTCAACGCCAATGGAGGCAACGAAAATGCGTGAATTTTCTACGCTAGTTGGGAAAAATCAGAGAGATTAGTAATTTTTAATTTCTTTTATTCTGTATTATTTAAACTCAACATTACTTCAAAAGGAATGCAAAAAATCGATTAATTAACGATGTTTAATTTTAAATGCATCAAGCATTGAGAAAATAAACTGAATCGTTTGAAATAATCGGCGGAAAACATGTTAAGCCTAATCTCATTAGCGTGAGGAAAAAGCAAACTTAATTCATCCCTTATTTGGCAGTGGAGAAATGAAAATTTTTAATGGGAAAGTTAGTTTTTAATTATTAATAAAAAATTAAAGGCAAGTTTAAGAAAAATGTATTTGAACTGGATTAGATGAATAAAAAGTATTTTACGAACGATTGAAAGTTTGAACAAGATGTATATATAGGGTGAGTGTTAGATAATAGTAAGAATTGAATAACTGTTCTCCCTAATAACTGTTCTCCTAATAATATAGTTTAACAATCTTTTAACAAGCAGTTAATCTCTTCTAGGCCAAGACATATAAGCTAAGCAAAGGAAGAGGTGTTTAATTAAGACACATATCTAACAAGGAAGCGCATCAGACATTATAACGTTTTAATTACCGAAATATTAACATCGGGCTTTTCAAGCATAGTGGATGTAATGTAACTTAAACCCACATCCACGAATAACAGATGACCTACCTAGGCAGGACATTAGTGGAAATTTACTAGCATGTTTGTTGGGATACTCCTTGATAATTCTAGAACAGTGTTAAGACTGAATTTCCTAGAAACGCTAAAAAGGATTATAGCTACTATGAAGGATTCACTTAAATTCAGATTATATTATATTGCTTGATTTTTTTTAAAGAAATTGTGACTAGAGGAGAAAAAAGGGAAAGTACTTGTCCCTACCCTCAATTTGAGAACGTCTGAAAAATAAAACATTAGCTTGTACACGCAATTTTTTAAATTTAAATTTGAATTAGAAACGGTGGCAAAAAGTTATACTATGTCTCGATCAGTATTGACTTAGATGAGACATTGATAATTAAAAGGTTTAAGAATCCTATTATTATCTGGGTATTCTGGTTACGCCACTAAATATAAGATAGGTTAAGGCATTACAAAAAAATATATAACACTGTACAAAAGAAACACTATGTACTTTCTTGCATACGTAGTATTTTGAAAGTATAGTAATCATCAAAAACGAATTGCACGATTTTGACGAATGCGTACGTTTTTGAACTCTTTATGGTCGAAAAAATATTATTTGGAAAATAATTGCCTGTCTGTGACAAAGATAGCTCAAAAATGGTTTGATCTAGACGAAGTTTATTAAATGGTATTTATGCCAAATTTGTAGATATCTATCAAATTTTGAATTAGATCCTCTCAGAGGAAGTCTATCTGTCCAGCTCTTTAAGTGTAATTTAAATCGATAATTACAATAGGAAAAGAACTAGGCAGGTAAAATTCAATATCAAACAAATAATATAAAAAAAAGTGTTTTAAAGGTCAATTCCTACTTAAGACAGCCAAGAAGCATTTTATTTTAGTTACTTTTTATTAAATATTTACAATTAATATAAATAATTTATCAAAAAATGATTGATTTTTTTCAAGAACTGAACTCGCATTCTTTAGCTTCACGGGAAAAATACTGAAATCCTTGCATTTTACCGATCGAGCTATTGCCTGCTGATTTCGATTTTTATTACAGAATGCTAAAACTTAATTTAAAGTACTGAAAACTAATTAAATTTAATAAATGAATTAATACTTGAAATTAACTGCATTAACATCGAGTGTTACCCTCTATAAGTTTAAAAAAGTGTACTTGAACTTGATTGGGCGAATAAAAAGTATTTTATTAACTATTGAAATTTACAAGATATAGAAAGATAAAAAGGGAGAATGTGAGTTAGTAGTAGGAATTGAAAAATTAACATTTATAATCTAAACACTTTTCAAATTTTGAGTCTAATCCAACAAGAAATTGAACGTCTGTCAGACAGCATTTTCAGAAGTATGCTAAAGAGATAATTCAAAGATGCAATGACTTAAATATATCAAATTTAGTAAATGATTTTGTGACCACAAGTGCGGTTCTGTGTCAAATTTTATTTCAATTGGTTGAGGAAAACTCGTCTAAAACATAAATTCTGTTTTCAGGAACTATAAGCGGCATGTCCAAAATTAATCGCCAAATAACTCGCCAAATATTACAAGATAGATTCAGTAAAAATGTTAAATTTAAGCCAAAGGTTAATATTTCGTTAACTATTGTAAGACAGTGCCATACAAAGTGTTTTCTGGGATAACACTTATATTAGAGAATATGTATAAAATCCTTGAGTAGACCACTCCTCCGATTTATTTCAATAATACATTTGGCGTTGAAGAACCTACTTTATTCACACTCTCTTCCCTACAATTTCAAATAAATATATCTTTCCGTCAAATTGATTCAAATTCATCTAATCATTCATGGTTCGTTTCAACTATCTATAGCCAATTAATTACTGAGATACTGATGCTCTCTATGTGCCATCGAATTATTTATTGTTGAAAATATGTATATTTATTTATTGTTGAAAGACCAAAGAATTATCTCAAGCATTTTGGAACAAATTGTTTCCTTTTATGTATTCCTTTCGATTCTGCTGATATACTCAATGAAAACTATACGTTTGATTCCTTTTGTTTTAATATAGTTGATAGTTCCTAAAACAACATATCACTGGAACCAAACCAGTATCAAATTTTGACACATTTAGTGTTTCATCCATCGTAATAATGATTGCTATACGAAGTGAAATCTGATCTGTCACCAAACAATATACCCGATATATCGTTCTCTGGGCCATATTTATTCTATTATTAATACTGGCCTGTGTTTTTCTAGATATTGTAATTCATTAGTTCCTTTTCCATTTTCCTTCATTCAACAAAGAATAAATGGCATTCTGTGTTTAACCCCTTGACTGCCATGATCTTCTTTTGAAGATTTCGAAATGTTGCATAACCAATCCAAACCTAAAATTGGTTTGGTACGGTTGACAGTTTAGTTTAATTCTATCCATCAGTATGTGTTTACTACAAAGTGTTCATTCTGTGTTTCATTTCTTTACTGCAAATGAAAAAAAAATTGAAATTTGTCAGTAATATGAACGCATCAGAGTTATCATACTTGAAGCATTGCATTTTTGATTTGGTTTTTATATTATAAAGAAATACTGTGCATAAATATCGAGTTTGGAGGTTATAGCGACGATCCGTTACTTACTCAGTCTTTTGCTGTTACTATTATTATTGAAATGATTTTTTTTATCATTTTACAATAATTCTCTTTTTTTTTCAAAAATATCAAATTTATTCAAAATAAAATATAATTTCAATTTAATTATACTATTACGCAACTTTTTGCGCATACACACTCATGTCCATAAATTAAAGATAATGCAAGTTTGGGAAAAAGAAATGATCAGAAGCAAAACAAATGTGACTTATATGTAAAACCTATTTATTAAACAAAAGGTAAAGAGAAAAAAAAGATACTAAATGTTTGATATAATAAATAAAAAATTCAATTTTTTGCTTCTTGGAGAAAATTACAAAAAAATCTATCTACAAAAACCAATATTATATGGTTGATATAATGATTAATATATGGTATGTACCCAGACAATTTCCGTACAACGTCTAGGCAAGCTGATTATCAAACTATCGATCAGATGATACGGAATATTGCGCTTGAGAACAATTTTACTTCTTTACCTGTATTCCTCATATATCACTCTCTTATATTCTCGTCATTTTGACGTACTATCAGTGTCATCTCGGAGATTCCTGCAATTTGAATATGTTTTGAAATGTCATTTATGGATCATATATGTATTTTGGAGTTCGATTTCTGCTTGACTCTGAATTATCCTTGATTAATGGACATGAGTGTAAATATATGATTTATCCTTCAACAAAGAAAGTAATTTGCCTTTAATTTGTTAATTTATTTTGCATATAATAAAAAATAAGAATTAAATCCTTTTAACCAATAAATTCTAACA
>JAOUZG010017314.1:262318-279900 GCA_026289955.1 Argiope argentata
AATCTCTAAATTATTATAACTGTCAAAAGTATTGTATTAAATCTGTAAAAACATTGAAAAATTTTTAAGCAATTATAAATTTTTAAAACATTATAAAAATTGTCAAAAAAGTATTGTAATTCCTAAATTATTATAACTGTAAAATGAATTGTATGGAAATGGTAAAAACATTGATAATTATTGAAGAAATTAAACACTTTTTTTAAATGAATAAAAAGTCCTTTATAATTGTGAAAAAATTATAAAATATGCTTTACAATCGTCAAAAAAGTATTGTAATCGATAAATTAATATAAATGTAAAAACTATCATGTTGTAGCTGTAAAAACATTGAAAATTATAAAAGCAATTTCTTAAAACTATATAAAAACTGCATTATAATCACCACAAAAATATGTGATAGCTAAGTTATTATAACTGTGAAAAATATTGTATTTCAACACTAATGTATTGCATTAAAAAACATTAAAAACTTGAAAAAGCAATTAAGCATTTTTTTATGTATAAAAACCGCATTATAAAGCATCACCATTGCTAAATTATCATAAAAATAAAAATTATTGTATTTTAACTGTAAAAACATAGAAAAATTATAAAGGCAAATAAAAGTTTTTCTTTAAAAAAATTTAAAAATTATCATCATAATTGTCAAAGAAGTCTTGCTAAATTATAGTGTCTGTAAAAAATATCGTATTGTAAGAGTAAAAGTTTGTATTGTAACTGTAAAAACATTTAAAATATGAAACAAAAATTAATAGCTTCTTTAAACAATGTAATAATTGTATTATAAACATCAAAAAAGTGTTATAATTCCTAAATTATTGTAACTATAAATCGTAACTGTAAAAACATTGAAAAATTATGAAAACAATCGAAATTTTTAAAGCAATGTAGTAATCCCGTTACAGCATTAAAAAAATACTGTAATTTTTACTGTAAAAGGTATAGTATCATAATTGTAAAAACGTTGTATTGTAAAGGTTAAAACATTTTAAAAAATGTAAAATCATTTATATTAAAAAACAATTTAAAAATTATATTATAATCTTCAAAAAATAATGTAATCGCTAAATTATTGTAACTTTTAAGAAGTAGTCTATAATAACTGAAAAGCTTTGAAAAGTTGTTGAGACAATTAAAAGTTATTTTTAAACAATGTAAAAATCGCATTATAATTGCCTAAAAAGTATTGTATTTGCTAAAGTATTATAACTGTAAAACCATTATAGCATTGTAAAGAACAATTGGATAGAGTTGTGTTGGGTTAAGGCCCATATTGGGATATATGGTAACGAAAAGGTGGATCAATATGCAAATATGATGGCACAGAAAAAGAGCGCGGATATAATTGCCCCCAAATCAAATGGTGTCTTAAAATGGGGACTGAGAGAAGAAATTAAGCTACAATGGTTTGACAGATGATATACGTTCAAAAAAGGAAGAGTAACTTACGATTTTATTCCTAATCCAGAAATAAAAATAAGAAGATGCTAGCCGCTGGTAATCCAAATTATATCAGGACATGGGAGATTCCCTGCATATTTCCAAAGATTTGGAAGAATGCAGGAAAATAAAAGCATTTGTGGAGGAATCGGTACTGCTTACCACTATTTAAAGGAATGTACAGAAATCCCCGATCATAGAAAACATCTGCAAGTTAAAAATAATGGCTTTAGTTCAGTACTGAGGGTACCAAGTAATCTTAGGACTCTGAAGGACATGATGTCTAAAACTGCCAGTTTTTTCCCAATTATTTGAAAGTTTGTAGAGGAGGAAGTGGTCAATTTATGACCACTTTGGGGCCAATTATCTCGAAGAGAATATTAGTTTGACAGATTCGGTCAATGTAAGATTGGATATTGCTACAGCCCACAGTTGGCCGCAAGAAATCATGTCGATACTGTTACGTTCAGTGGTGGCGGGGTGGTCGGCTGTACAGAAGAAGAAGAAGCATTGTAAAGATCACAATAAGTTTAGTTAAGATATTGTTTGAAGAACAAATGGCATTGGAATTGTTAAAAGCAAGTATTACAATTGTTAAGGAAAAAGCCATAATCATTAAAAAATAGTATTGTAATAATCAAAAGTATTAGAGTTGTAAATGCATGTTGACATTATATAAAGTTAACTAGAATTTTTCTTAAATAATTGCAAAAATGAGTGTAATCGTCTAAAAAGTGTTATAAACATAATAAATTATCGTAAAAGGTCTTATATTCGATAAAACTATTGCATTTGCAAAATGTATTACAACTTTATAAAGATAAGTGATTATTTCCTCAAAATGTAATAAAAAAGAAAAAAAAGTATTGTAATCATCAGAAAAAAGAACTATATAAAATTTAAAAATATAATATTGTTACAAAATTGGAGAATGATGGAAAAGATAGCATAAATTTGATTTTCATATATTTTCATTTCCCTTCTTCCCCTATTACTTGAAGTCATAAAGGGATTTTGTTGACCTTTCTATGTTTAGTTGAAGTTTCCGGCGACTAACTTATTCACCCAAAATATTGACAATGTGTCTGACAGTTAAATTAATACAGAATGTCTGCACTTTAAATTTCACCGATTATTTGATAAAGCTAAAGTATATTAATTTAACGGAATCAGACTTTTACAAGTTACTGAGTATCAAATCGCACATATTCTGCAAAAAAATTCAATTGAAAATATTATTTCGAAGTTATTACTTAAGTATAAAATAACTTTCTTCTTAAATCTCAATCTTAGCGTTAGAAAAATCGAACCAATAAATGGTTTGATGGAATACTAAAATATATTTGGATTTCTTCGTAGCATTTAAGGAATTATTGCAGATTGTAGATAATATTAAAGTATTAAAAAAATTAGAAAAAGAAATTTAGGAAAAGAAAATGATAACATTAAAAAAGCATTTTTTCTTTGATTTTTATGCTAAAAAAACGTCCATTTATTTATAGCCGAAAATTGCCCCGAACATGTCATTTTTTATAATATTTTAATTCCTATTTTGGTTTTGTAAAGTCGACATTCGCCTTTTTTTATGTTAAATAGCTTATCTGCCAAAATTCATCATTATTCTTCAAAAAAATGTAGATTCGTACTGAAAAACATACAAACAAGTATTTATCTTTATACTTAGAGACACAGCTCAAACGTATTTGCTATTTCAGATTGGATCATGAGTTAAATCTTGTTGCATCATGAGTTGAACTTAAATCCACGTGATATTTCAGATTGGATTCTAAGTTGAAATACCCATTTACTATTTCAGGTTGAATCATGGGTTGAGCATAAATCCATTTACTGTTTCAGGTGGAATCTTGAACTGAACTTAAATCCATTTGCTATTCCAAATTAAATATTAGACTAAACATGAATGTATTTGCTATTTAAAGTTGGATCTTGAGTTAAATCTGTTTGTTATTTTATATTTGATGACGAATTGAACTTAAATCTATTTACTATTTCTGGTTGGATCATATTAAATCTGTATGCTATTTTAGATTGTACCACAAGCTGAACTTATATCCGTTTACTATTTCAAATTGGATCATGAGCTAAGCTTAAATACATTTACTGTTTCAAGTTGAATCATAAGCTGATCGTAAATCCACTTGCTATTTCAAATTAGATATTATGCTAAACTTGAATGCATTTGCGATTTCAGGTTGGATCGTGAGCTGAACGGGGGAGCTTGGTGTCCTGAACGTCAAATTAGCAAGGATGTGTTAGAATACCTGGAAGTGTACCTACCCAACTTGCACGTTATCACTGCTGTGGCCACTCAAGGACGTTTTGGCAACGGACAGGGCAGAGAGTACACAGAGGAGTACATGCTCGAATATTGGAGACCAGGACTTAGTCAATGGAAGAGGTTCACTGACAGGAAAGGTGTACAGGTAAGATCGTAGAACTTCTGCTTAAATATTGTTATATATAATATTTTGAAGTATTGCCATGCCTTCTCCAATTTTCCCTTAGGTTTATAATAACAGTTATTTTATTAGTTAACCTATTTATTAAAAAATTTATTTACAATTCCGAATATTGAAGAGGTAGATTCAAACAAATAATTTTATTTAACTTTATCTGTCTCCATGTAGAAGGTTTGGATACAATCAATCTCCATTTTTATATCAAAGAATATATTTTTATTCCACAGTAACAACATCGTATTCCTTGTCGTTGGGAACTACCCTCGATTTATTCCTCCGCGCTTTCTGAAAAACGGGAATACTGAGTCATGCTACGGCCATTTTGTGATTAATGGAGATGAACACACGTCACAATTTAGCTCTCTCTGTCAGAGAATTAGAACTAGAGTTTAATTGTAAATAATAGGGGTTATTATTTTAAAAAATTATCTAATATTGAAAATATCATATGGGGGATAAATAAATAAAATTGTTTAAAATACCTATAATATATTTATTGAACAAGAATGGCAGCATTAAAAATCAAATAATCTATATCAGAAGCTGATATTATTTACATAAATCAAAATTATTTGTATAGAAAAAAGGAAATAGTAGATAAAGAAGATATTTTTAGAATGATATCTGTTTTTTTAGACATTTCCTTATCAGAATTTCATAGTTAGGGGGGGGGGAGATTGAATCAATGAAAGTAGATATATAATATCTCATTATTAAAAAAATTTAATCCAAAATTTTTTAAAACTTATTTATATTTTATTACTAATTTACTTAAATTCTGAATTCAAAGCATATCATTCGAGCACAGATCTTTGCATTAAAAAAATCGAAGCAAAAAATCTATCATATTTTTTTTAATGTAATGAAAATTCTCAAAGAAATATCATGAAGATTAATGTTTATAAATATTTAAGAAGCATTAGTTCCTTATTTAAAAAAATCTACTAATTTGACTATAAAAGTTCCATTAGATCATTAAAAAACTTCTAGCAGCGAAAAAAAAGAACGCTTTTACGCCAGAAAGAGCTATAAATTCGAAACAAAATGCTTAAGTGTTGTTCACTGTCAACCGAGATAACCGTCTCTTATAAAATGTCCAGTTTCGTCTATATCTTTTGTTTGCGGGGCATAAATATTTATAACTTCCTAATTATTGTCTAGTATGTATATAAAGGGTCTCCTAAAAAATAATTTATAAATTCAGGCCTTCGCATGCATTCCTTTTTCACGCACGTGTTTTCTCTTGGCATATAAATGCTCTATATGCATAAAATATGCAAATTTTATGCGCAAATTTCGCCAAGTTTTCAATTTATCATCATGGAGAGATCATAATATCTAAACGTCTCGCCTTACTTAAGGTCCATACATCATTTTAGAAGATCTAAAGTGTTTCTTATTTAATGAATAACAAATCCCTGAGATTTCTTTCGCGCCATTTTTTTTTTCTTTCTTTCTTTTTGTTCTTCTTTCGGATTTTCGTTTTTGCGCATAAAGTTTTTTGACACGCTTCGAAAAACTTGCATCTTCCGAGTAACTGTCAGCTTGACTGGGACCGCGAAGTGAGTGTCGGTGTAATTGGACTTGACTTTTTTAGTCAGTTACGATATTTTAGTCTAAACTTTTTTTTTCTTTCTTCGTCATCTCTACGTTCTTTTTTTTTCTTTGTTGTTTTATTCTAACAAGTTTTTCAGTTAGCTGTCGTCTTATGAGTATGCTAATTTAGAGCTTTTAGCTGAACTTTCAAAATCAGATGAGAAATTTTCTCCCCTTTTTTTTCTACATTAGAAGCAGTTTTTTAAAAAAAAAATATTTTTCTTATGCTCAGAAAATTGTGCCCAAAACAAACTACCTTATTTCTTATGCATTCTAGTTTAGCAGCACTTAATAGATCAAAATTTTGTTGAATAAATTTTTGCGAAGAAAATATAAATTCGAAAGAATTTCTTTGAGATTTATTATTTACGTCTGCAAGAACATTAAAGAAGCAACTATAGAAAAAATATATACAAATGTTAAAAAAGCAATCATAAAATCTAATTTTCTTAATTTTCCTTTCCTAGAACGAGATCTTCAAAAACACTTTTTGGGCTAAGGAAAGAAAAATTTGCTTATCATCTTTTTGAAAATGTACTGTTAAAAAAGAGGGAAAGAATAATTTCACAACATCATTTTTCTAGAAAAGATTCGTCTTGATGAGGTTCTTGTTTTCTAATTAACTATATTGGCGAAGTTTGGCAATTTTTTCACAGTTTGGTGCATAGTTGTGGTAGTATGCAAGTATCATAATCTTGTTCATGTTTTCATTTTCCTTAGAATCTTTTGAAAAATATACTGAAAAGAGAAGAGAGTAAGAATCATTTTACTACATCATTCTTCTAGAAAATATTCCTTCTGATTAGAATTTTTTTTCTTATACATTCCCGTAATTAACTGCATTGGCGTTGTTTGGCGAATTTTTCTCTGTTTGGCACATAGTTGCTATAGTATACAAGTTCCAGGATTTTGTTCATATTTTCATTTTCTTTAGCATCGGTCTGAAAATATACTGTCAAAAAAAAGAGGAAATGGATCGCTTCAAATCATTCTTCTAGAAAGGTTTGTCTTGAGAAGAATCTTGTTTTCTTAAGGGATACCGTAATTAACTATATTGACGAAGTTTGGCTGTTTTTTCTCTATTTGGTGCATTGTTGTGATAGTATACAAGTACCATAATCTCGGTCATTTTCTTTAGCAACTTTTTGAGAATATGCCGTAAAAAAAGATAAATCATTTCACATCATCATCCTTCTAGAAAGGTTTCGCCTTGACAAAAATCTTTTTTCCCTTTTATATTCCCATAATTAACTGTATAGGTGACGTTTGAATAACTATTTTCACCGTTTAGTTCATGGTTGTGATAGTATACAGGTTTCATATTTGGGGGAGGGTCTTGATATTCTGATATTAGCCATCTTTTGTGACCAACTAGATCGTCTAAAGAAATTGTAATTTTTATATTCATTTAAATTTCTTATAGACAATGTTCCTGATTTCTTCAACTAAGCATTTTTAAGCATTGAATTATGAAAAACATGAAATCAGTCTAGGGTTACCGAAAGAACAAAGTAGATATCTGCTTAGGTACCCGGCAACATCAGAAGACCCCAAAATTTCAATAAATTCTTTTGCGATATTTTATGATTGTATTAATTTTATGCTTTCATTTAATTTAAAAAGTTTATGTTATCCAACTGATTCAAATTTGTAAGAAATAACAATTAACCACTGAAATATTATTCTATATTCCTAATGATTTTTTTTTTTGCAAATTTTACATTATTTTGTAAAAAAAGGAGAAAAAATATTTTGTTTTACATCTGAAAGAAAAGTTCAATTATATAAATAATTATATTTAGCTCATGCTGGAAAGTTTTTCTTGAAAAATGTTATAAATTTAAGTTTTGATTATTTTTTGTTTGTTTGTTTGTTTCTGAAATGTGGAAAACTTACTTGATGGCCCATAATTAAATATTTTCTCTGATTATCAAAGTATGCTAAATAAAATTATCTGAAAAAATTACTAAGATCAATAATTAATAATGGGAGGGGGGTAATGGGGAAAAGGATAAGAAAATACTTAATGTCTCTTATAGAGACAAATTCGGCTCTGTATTAAATCCATGTTATGTTAACATGACTGTTCTTGCTGTTTTGCATCTGTTCTGTTTGTTGTATCTATTAATCTCACAAAAGGAGTTCTGAAAACCTAAGTGTCATTAATATCTTTACTACTCATGTAATTTGTCTTATTTGCCTTTTGTCTTCCATGATACTGTAATACTAGATCCTAGACTTTCACAAATTGAAATCAAATGGGGCAAGACAGACAGGCGTGAAGTCACCCATCCAGTAAGAAAAAGAACAAAAAAATTCAGAAATCCCTAAAACAACAACAACAAAAATCCAGAAATCACTAAAACAACAACAAAAAAATCCAGAAATCACTAAAACAACAACAACAAAATCCAGAAATCACTAAAACAACAAAAACAAAAACCAAAAATCACTAAAGGGCATTTTCGATGACTTTCTATAATAGCAAACTATTTTAAAACATTCATCACATTAATCCGATATATATTTCGATTTACTAATTCATCGGTCTTATTTTTAAGCATCTGCAGTAAATCTATTTCATTTTAATTTATAAGCATATCTTATTATTGTGACATACAAAATAATGCTTGAATATCTTAATTCTATCCTTATGTTGCATATTTAAAACTTATTGAAATATTAATCAACTTTTAAATGCCTTGAGAAAAGTTTCTTTGTAATACTAGTTATAATATAACACCATGATCATTAAAAATATATCAAAAATAATAGAGAGAAATCCATAGAAGTGGTCTTTCTAAAACTTTCTATTATATTCTTTAATCAGCTTGTCATACCAGAGATCATCTTCATAGCATTAGCTTAGAATAGTAAAGAAATATGAACTTTTAGCACAAAATTAGCATTTTTACTAAATCATATGCTTGGCGAGTTATTTGGCGATTAATTCCTGGTGTGCGGATAATAGCATCCGAAAATGGAATTTGTGTTTCAGTCATGTTTGTCTCAACTGACTGAAAAAAAATTATACACAGAAATACACTTGAAGTTACAAAACCTGAAATCAAATTCGATATATTTCAGTTATTTAATTTTTGAATCATTGCTTTTATACCTTTCTGAAAGTACAAACCAATAGGCTCTCAACCCATTGTTATATTTGACTCAAAGCCTGACATATATCTACACTGTAGATGTGTGTGTGAATGGTGTCGATTGATAGGATTGAAATTGCATCGTTAGGGTTCGTAGCTGAGCAACATAGCCACTTTCCTTACAAAGTCTCCTACAAGTGAGTCGGTGGTGGGACGAACGATACATTTTTCGCCAACCGTATGTCGAGCGTGTGAGAGTTGTTGGCTGTTGTATTTATGGTGCCTGAAGACTTTTGCTGCCTGTTTGTGTTCGGAATATGTTATCTGGCTAAGGAAGCTTTTCGTACATAGTCTCCTACCAGTGAGTCGGTGATGAAACGAACGATTCCTTTTGCGCTAAGCGTACGGCGAGCATGTATGAGTTGTTGGCTGTTCTATTTATGGTGCCTGAAGACTTTCGCTGCCAGTTTGTGTTCGGAATATGTTATCTGGCTTAGGAAGCTTTCCTTACATTGTCTCCTACCAGTGAATCGGTGGTGACACGAACGATACATTTTGCGCCAAGCGCATGGTGAGCGTGTGTGAGATGTTGGGGATGTTGGCTGTTGTTTCTAATGTGTCTGACAGTTTTTGCAACCAGTTTGTGTTCGGAAAATGTTATCTGGCATACGACGCTTTCACCACATCTGCATACCGAATCTTATTTGTATAGCTCTCTTTGTTTGATAGTTATCATGTTAATTCATATTCGAAGAATCGGTGAAAAGCACTTCCTCTGAACAAATTGTACTAAAATTTGACATAAATGTGGAAATTTGGTGTAAAAACCGCATACCAAATTTAAACAGTATATCTCAAGGTTTTTCTGAATTATTCTTGCCATAGATAGGCAGACAGACATTTGCATTTTTCGGGCTCAGGGGAGTTCTAAAAGGTGTATTCGTCAAAATCTAGAGTTCGAACTTTTTGAAATAGAAAGTAAAAATAGACAGTGATTATGACCGTAGTTATACTTTCGAATATAGCTACTGTCACAATCTTATCATACTGCAGTTCGGAAAATTATAGAATCAAGATATTCTATTTGTTTGAAGTTAATCCTATAAGTAACAAAAATAATCAAATAAGTCCGGAGCATAAAATGACATTAATTGATACAATAGTTTAACCATTAATCATCCTCTTGTATCCCAATTTGATTCTTTACAGACGTGATTGAGGGGCAAATAATACTGGCCACATCTTTCTTCACCATTTCTCAGAACTGCTTTTCTATGAAAAGTTCCAGACAGCTTTACTTCGAAGCATTCTATCGACCCCGCACACCTCAAACACTGGGCAACAAGCATGAGAAAGACGTGCTAATGGAAAAAAAAGTATTGCCCAACAGTAATTTTAAAACCGAAAAGGCAATCACTTTACTTCACTTCAAGCAACCAAGCATGGTGTAGGGTCCTCGAAAAAACGACTTCATTTAAATGGTAATGAAGCGATCCGTGCCGTACGGGGCATGCAAAGCAGGAAGGTGTCAGGTGGCATGCACACTTTGTTCGTATTCTGCAGCTCTACCCTCCCAGTCTCGGTTTCGGGTTTCTATTGCAAAGGGGTGAATGCGAAATCAGTGTCTGAGGGGGAGTGAGGGCGCTTGGTGAAGAAAGGAGTCGAGTTGAGTTGGTAAAGTTTCGGAACCAAACGATTAGTTGAATCTCGATTTGACAAGAGGAAATAATTTATTTGACACCCTTTTACGATGAAATTTGAAACATATAAATCATGGCACCCCTCACGCCATATAAAATCCCAAGCAGGTCACGGATTAGTCACGGTGCTGTTCAAGAGGTACATAAACAAAGGGGTGATAAGGTTCTTACTAACGTTACATCAAATATGGTCATTTCGTAAATATAAACATTTCGTAATACATCAAATATAGTCATTTCGTAAGATTTGTTCCTAGGATTATACTAAATCCCTTGATATGTTAAATACTTAATAAGTCATCAAAAAAATTCGAGTAAAAAAAACAATTATTTCGTTTCCCAAATTCGAAGCATACGTAACATAATGATATTTTAGATTTGTTTCTTCTGGCTTAAGTGCATCAGTTTTGGTGCTCTATGTATAATAATCTTCACATGCTCAATTAATAGGATAAATGTTTGTCTATCTATTTTATATAAAAACTTTAGAGCTTCCTTTTTCCCCTTGATTTTCCCCAATGAACTATTCTGGAGTAACGCGCTTTCCGTGGCAATTATCTGGTTTATGACTCACACTACTCCATTTACAGAAAGAATTTCTGTTAAGTTCTTAAGTTAGTACATGGTTAAAAATATTGAAATGTAAATTCTCCAGTTAGTATATAGTTTACACTACTTCATTTACAGAAAGAATTTCTGTTAAGTTCTTAAGTTAGTATATGGTTAAAAATATTGAAATATAAATTCTCTATTTAGTATTTAGTTTACACTACTCTATTTACAGAAAGAATTTCTGTTAAGTTCTTAAGTTAGTATATGGTTAAAAATATTGAAATGTAAATTCTCTAGTAAGTATATAGTATACATTACTCCATTTACAGAAAGAATCGCTGTCTATCTTTCTTATACAAAAACTTTAAAACAGTTTTTTCACCAATGAACTATTCTTGCTTCACACATCTTGTACCAGCATTACGACATCGGTTAATGTACCAGCATTACGACATCAGTTTTCAAAAGTTATGCAAACTGATTGAAAATAGATAATAACAAAAAAAAACTGAAATTATGGAAATGCTCTATTTAGTGTTCGTTCAGAAATTTAAACAGCTCGATAATGAATAAAGATGTTTTGTTTTGCAAAAGAAACGAGGAAATAGATATCAAAACCAAACGCATGAAGGTATCACAGAACAACCAAACCGTATAACACAAAGGTACATACAACCGAATAACACAAAGGTATCACAGAAATCAGTATTCCTGTTTTATTATTCATAGCGCTTTATTTCTTGCTTGTGTTGCACAAATCATTATTACCCAAACCTTAAATTCTTATTAAACAATCGAAACAGCCCAAAGCTCTCAGAGCAGAGATAGAGAATTCGTACCTCAATCCATTTTCCAATATGAGTGTTCACTTAATCCATTCACTCCTCTCTGTGCTTAAAGAAACTCTATTTAAATAGTCTTCTGGTAGAGTGTCGAATCTTCTTGAACAATCGCTAGATCTCGAGTTTCACTTAAGATATCGGAATAATTCTTAATTTTTCTAAAAAGCTCATTTTTATCGCCAAATGGTCGTCGTAGCCGGGATGAATGAAGGATCATTGACCTGACTTCCGTTCATTGTCCATCAAAGCTCTCTTTATTATTATGAAACTGCTTACGGGGAAATAATATTACTGATTTGTAACAGTGTGATTGGTAATTGGACGGTCATTATGTCATATGTAGGTCATGTGGCATGTCATTAGGACAGGATAATTATGTCACATTCAGTGTCATAAGATTTATTACACTGCATATGATAAATAAGAAACTTATATACATTTGCAATACCAACAAGTACAAAACATACCTTAAATTCAAAAGTAGAAATTAAATCCCAAAAAAAATTCTCATGGAGGAATAAAATACTTTGAAGAAGAATAAACGTAGCAGTGATGTCTCAGGTTCATTTAGTTGTTAATGAGAGACGTGGGTATTTAGTGCTCATTGGTCACATAAATCAGTTTTAATCTCATTCAAAATTTAGGTAAAAGATTGATACTCATCATCACGTCTCGAGAACGTTCATCCAAATGTAATTGTTTTCTTTGGTTATTACTTTTTCAGCTTAATTTAATCTGTAATCTCTAATGATATTTTTGTTATTTTGTGGAAATTTGAAATGATATCAATTCTTTATCAAACTGGTAAATAGCGTTCCAAATAAAAATTTTAAAAGTCCAAAAAAAATTCAGGGGTGAACAAGCTGGTCATACGAGATGGCTCGTATAATGCAAAGAAGACGATATACATCTGGACATAACGTAATGCCATCCTGTGCCCCGGAGCCTATAACACTAATTTATTTTACCAGATGAATGAGAGCAAGATGGACGGAAGAAGAATAATAGTTAAAAGAAAGAAAGAGATGATAAATCATTCAGGGATCAACAGAGAAAAATCCCAACGGTGTCAAATGTTGTATTCGAATGTATTCAATTTCTTGTAACGGGTTCAAATCCTACACGACTGCATTCCATTTTTGGTGAAGTAACAACTAGATGGAGGTGACAAGAATACTTAAAGAAATGGTGACTGTGGGTTGAGCTTACAGGGAAATGAGATCTCTATCTGAAAAGGAGGAGAAAAATTTGATAGGAACATTTCCCATTCATTAAATTCAAATGCTGTTGCATATTATAAAACATGAGCACCTGAAAAATGCATCAGTAAGGGAAAAAATGTTTTTTTTCAACTATTTATTGCACTCCTTAAATTATTATTAACAAGTCAGAACAAGATGCCAATTTGGGGATGAGGTTTGTGGCGTCAACAAAAATCCGTAAGAGAAAAATTTAAAAAACCGTAGACGAAAAATAGAACAACCCTCGGACAAAAAATTTAAATTTCATTATCTACACAAGCATATCAAAAAATCAGCTTTTAATAACGCTTTGCTTTTGCATTTTAAAAAGTTTTGATTAAAAAATTAAGTTAATGACTACAGCGAATAAAACCTAGAAAAAGGTCATTTTGAGCACGTGATTAATATGAAAGGAAATAAATAGGAAATGCAATACTTTTTTAAACAGTAAATGCGAGACAAAGTTTTTTGGATCGTTTGCAATACTAAAGTGACTCTTTCGATGCAACATTTAAAATGAATGAAAATATTATTTAACTCGCACGAGCACGTGGTGCTTGACCGTTCAAGAAATGATGTTCGGACATGATACATTGAAATATGCATAGCAGATTTTAATTTAATCTTTTTATTAATTGCACTTTTGTCAATTAAGAAGTGCCATAACTATTTATTACACTCCTTAGTTTTGGACAATGCTGACCTGCGAACTTTATTTTGAAAAAAACTGAAATAGTTACTAATTACTTCACAAAAAAAAACTGCCAAAAAGAAGGTTGGAAGATTCTCTTCCTTAAAGTGTTTAACGGGAAAGGAAAAAACATTGCCAACCGAATCACGACTTTACGAAAGCTAACGTTTGAAATGGTATATACAAGGAGTAAAAACAAACAGCAGAGGGAAAAAACAAACCAGTGAAAAAGAACAAAAAAAAGAGACTGAACAAGTCTCTCTTTCTTGTTCTTTCTCTTCTTTTTTTCTTCTCTTTTTCTCTACGATAGAATGAATAACGTCGGGTACAACTGAAGCGAGGGTCTAAAGTGGTTTGTGGTATGTTTTGATTTCAAGTTTGCGCCCCTGCAAAACATCTGCGCCCGCGCTTTCATCCCCTTTTGATGTTTTCGCAAGCTCTTTAAAAGTTTGCATTTCTTGCCCCAAAACTCCGTGTTTTCTTACACTTTGGAAGAATTTTTAAGCTTCCCAAGTCCGAACACATTTAGTTCTTCTTTTTTCAACCCAATCTCTCAAGAGAAAAAACTGGGAAAAATTCTTTATACCTTTACGTCCTGTGTCACTTCCTAACGTTACCTTCCTGCAAAAAAAAACCCGACAAGTATTTGAATTTTTATTTTTATTTCTTAAGATACAGTGGTTAAGTGTTTTGAATTTTTTATGAATAAATTGAAGCAAAAAAAAACTGTTGAAAGGGAGAAAAAAGTTTTTTTTTAAACATCGAAAGAAATCGAATAGATATTTTTGATTTTAAATGAATTCGAAACATCTTGGAATCTTCTGCTGACTCCTGAATTACGTCATTTAAATAACCAGGAATCATACATACTCATGCCTAATACCTCAACATTCCCAAACTATCGTTACAATAGTTTTAGGATACCTTATACCATACAGAATATCGAAACAAATTACGGAAATTTCATAAACTCTTGTGTTAATTAGATACATTTACCTACAAGATACAGACCTGCAGCAGTATCAATACAGCACTTCCAACACGAAAAGGTAGACAGTCTATAACTACGATAGACTAATGCATTTGACAAGAGAAGGGAAAGCAAGAATTGGAGAGTAATTTAAGGAGAAATATCAAAGTTGAGAAAAAGGAATTCGATTGAATCGAATACTTCAATTCATCAAATTATAGTTACGGATGAATACGATAGCTAGTATTTTATTATTCTTATTTCCCCACCACACCTTTTCCCGGTTTTATGATGTCCCCTTTTTTTGTCAGATGAACTATTTTACTGTGTACAAAATACCTCCTCCCTCTCCTCACTCCTGTCAATCATCGATAAAATACTGGAAATAATGATTGGTTGAGATATACTAGTGTATTTTACATCAAAATCGAGGCATTAAACAATTTTTTTACACATTTTTTTAGGTTATCACTAACTAGTATGGACTAACTAATATCTATTTATAAAACTAACTAACGAAGACATGTTTAATTGAAATAAGCAATTTTTCTAAGGAACTTCTCATGTTAACCCTTTATTTACTGACGGTACTTAAAAGTACCATTTAAATCTGGATTATATCTTCGTAATATGACTACTTTTGACGATGGTATTCTAAAGAACACGGATAATGTAACCGAAACTGCAAGAAATTAACATAAGTTGAAATTAGCAATGAAGAATATTTAATTAATAATTAAATTAATTAAGATATGTCTGTCAATTAAAGTTTTTTCTAGGGTTCTCTGGAATTATTCTGCAAGGAAACTTAACTACTGGTACAAAAATTAAGTTAAAAAATTGATGGCAACATAATTCAGTAAATAAAGGGTTAAAACTGATATCAACTAAATCAGAAGGGTGACAACCCAAGCAATTCCAAAATAATTAAAAATCTTAACGAATAAATTAATGTAAATAAAATTAAGTGATGTTTCAAAATCAAATACTTACAAATGTAAATCATGATATTCATCAAATTTTTTAAAAAATTATAATTTTATTCGGCACTATGATATTTAAACAATATCTAATCAAGCAAAGAGGAAAAACCCCTATACTATTTTTATTTACTCATATATGAAGGGCATAAAGGGGAAAGTATTTCCCCTTTATGCCCTTCATATACGAGTTAGTAAAAATAGTATAGTAATATTTTGGTGATTATAATAATAATCACCAAAATATTCGAACTCGAGATTGTGAAGAATTTCTACATTTCAGAACCTTCTAAAATAATAATTATTATTAACCTTTTAGAATTATGTCTGTGTTGGTAACATGATTTCTCGACAACGCTTATAGCTGGAAAGATAAAATTTGGTACAGGAACTGAGCACAAAAATTTATAGATTTCTATCCAAGTTTGAATGAAATCCATTTGAAGAAAATCTGTCTGTCCGGCCATTTGAAACCGAAGAGTTAAATAGCTAAAAATTAATATACAATAATAAAAAATAGTATTACTTAAATATAGATCCGGGTTTAATTTTGAACCTCATCTGTTTATGTTTCGGTTTGTTAAATCGGTGCTTTCATAATATTGTAAATGGAATAACCCAAGAACGTAACGATATGAAATTTGATATATGATTTTATTATTACAATTAGAATTCTATATAAAATGTGATCAATCAGAAAAATGTCTTAATCAATCAGAAAAATGTTTCTAAAACATATATTCAGTTTTCTGGTAGTTGTGTATTAACCGTATCGTAGCGAATAGTCTCAAAAGACTGCATGCTAATAAGCTCTTACGTAACTTTTATTAGGTAACAGTTCATAATGCAAAAAAGTGTTTTTATAAAAGTGTATGCGAGAAAGTTTCGGAAGACTATATCCGCTTATTTTCTTTAAAAAAATATTAATAACTTTTTAATATTCGTACTGTGTTCTGTCGTGCGGCCAGCTTTGTCTCAGGTTATAAAAATGGAGAAACTAAATATATTTTCCAATTAAATCTGCTCAAATAAGATGATAATTCAATAAGACTACACTTCCCAGAAACCTAATATTTTCAGAGTATAATTTTATAAGTAAATATTCTACAACTCAGTTCTTATTTTTGCTACGAATTAAATGATTTTCAAATGTTTTTCCAGACAGTATTTTATTAGAATGTATGTAATTCTGTATGTAGCATTGAACAAACTGGGATTATAACTTTATTCTATTGACAAAAATCAAATATTTAATAATACGTTTCTACCCTCTCCAAAATCGGTAGGTGAGATAATGGGGGAAACTTTATTTTACAATTCAACTCTATTATGCAAGGTATAAATATTTTCTTTTTAAATCTATTTTGAATCCTGTAATAAAAATAGAGCTTTTTTTTTTCAAAAAGTTTAACAACTAATTCAAATGTTTTAATCAAACAATAATATATATATATAATTATTTCAGTTATAGCTAACTACATTATGCATATTTTCAATTAATTTTCTTAAATTTATCATTTTTATTTTTAGATATACGCAAATTTCGCCTTAAAAATTAAAAAAAGAATTCAGAAATTGTGTGATTAAAATAAGAATAAATATAATAAGGATATTGCATTTATAAATTTTACAAATAAAATAAAGATATTGCTTTTGTAAATTTTACA
Source organism: Argiope argentata (assembly GCA_026289955.1). Classification (NCBI taxonomy): domain Eukaryota; kingdom Metazoa; phylum Arthropoda; class Arachnida; order Araneae; family Araneidae; genus Argiope; species Argiope argentata. Next base: position 279,579 of record JAOUZG010017314.1, read on the forward strand.
CTTCAACATTTCTGATTAAAATTTCATCACATAGAGTTTGTTAATCATTCCGAAAAACATTTTCATGGGAAAAGAACGTTCAAAACTTTTTTTCTAACCATTCTAGTGTTGAAAATTTTTATTATCTTCCTTCCTTTGAAACCATATTATAGAATAAAATTAACTTTATTACTGCCTTTATAAATTTTACAAACATAATAAAGATATTACCTTTATAAATTTTACATTTCAACATATCTCACTAAATTTTTATCACATAGCTTTTATCAATCATTTCGAAAAATTTCTTCATGAGGGAATAAAACCATTCAAAACATCTTTT
>JAOUZG010017314.1:285520-296883 GCA_026289955.1 Argiope argentata
GTGTGTGTGTGTGTGTGTGTGTGTGTGTGTGTGTGTGTGTGTGTGTGCGTGCTCTCGTTATTGTACAGGGTAATTCTCTTTCCTGTAGTGCTCTAATGTATGATTTTGATGCCTATAAATTGACATAACGGAACGCTATTTTATTTTAATTTAAAAAATCATTTGAAGAAGATTCTACTTCACTTCCCCCGAAATCCCCCCCCCCAAATATTGCGTAAAAATTATTTTTACGCCATTTTAAAATTTAGAAAATTACCTTTTGAATTCTATCTATTAATTTATCTTGTAATATTCTCTCTAACTATTGATACTTTTATAAGAATAAATTTTTAGCATATGATAGATTTCACTGTTTTAATAAAACTCGAGTCGTTTTCATTGTTTATTCAAACAAGTAATCGTGGTATTTTCTTTCATTGTTGAAAACTAAAGAAAAGCGTAGATTAATATCCATGCTTTTTACATGAGAAATAAGAGACTGAAGTTTCAGTGCTGCGAAGGCGTACTTGGGTCACGGGAACGGGACTATAGGTTACTAACACCTCTGTCATGTAACTCGGCATTATAAAAAAATGTTTAATCAATAAACCAGACAAGATATAAAACTATTAAAATAGCGCAACATTAATATTCATCACAATTTGATATCTAAAACTACACCTAGTTGCCAAAAAAGGCTAGTTTGAGAATAAAAAACACACAAATTTATAATTATCGATTTTGCATTGAGGTTAAGGATTTAGTACTAATTTCTTTGTCCTCATTGATACATAGTAAATGTATATAACTTCTAATACTAATTTCATTGAAATCATTATCCCTGATTTCACTATTCATCTCACATATATGAAAATCAAAATCTCGGTAAACAGAAGATTCGAGATCTGATTCCGCCATATAATCTGGTGGGATTACATGATGATTTAAATGGATTCCGAACAGGTAATTGTTTGGAATCCATTTCAATCGAACTTGCCAACGTACCGAAGGCCTGTTGTCTTTTCAGATATGATCGGAAATCTACTATCTCATCCATTGTGGGCCCAGTCTCGCTTGCGGACATAGATAGGGAGCTCATCGTAAATTGTTGGTAAAATGGGCAGACACAAAAGAAGGACGGAAAACCACAATTAAGGGGAACAAATGGGGATTAAAGAGAGGATTTCCTATCCAAATGCTGTTTTCATTATTCAATACCTCCTTATTATGGATTTATATGGACTTCAATACTTCCACATTACAAATTTGATTTTAAAGTAGCCTATATACGTCTCTGAAATGCAATTATAAGCTGCGCTTGCATTTTAACTATAGCTAGTAACAATAGGACTATAAAACCTCACCACCAGTCCATCAGCAATCAATTAACAAAGGCACATGCATGCTCAAAAAAGTCAAAAGAACAAAAACTTATTCCAGTTCGGGTGGTCCCATAGGAGAATAGTTACATTTGAGGTTTTGACACGGTTTCCATCTTCAAAGGGACGTAACCCGCATGGACGGTCTATTACCTCGGCACTATTCCCGTCCAGAGGGTAACATCAAAGCGGGAGCATCATAAGGCGCAACAAAGGAAAGAATCATCTCACCGCTGGTCAGAAGTAACAATGTTTGAACATGTGTCTCTCCAAAGAGAGATAAGTTTTACGACTTCTTTACAATGTGTTATAGAGGGGGGCTTCCAGCTCAAGTGGTATACCCGTGATGTGACCGTGGTTCAAAATTACGAGATCCGTCCCAAAATAGCCCTAATCTTGTTTTACAATGGGGCGTTAATGTAACTAAACTAAACTAAATTTGGATTCTTAAATGCCAGATTATTCATTATCCTATTGAAGTAAGTGAGTGGTTTCAATGTAATTCGAATGTTGTGTAATTCAGCTGAAATTTTGCATACAAATTACAATTGCCAAAAACTGTTGATGAGGGTGTCGTGTCAGGTTTTTACCTCGGAAAGAGGGGTGCAACAGTTTCTGAGGGTATGGAGCCCTGAGCATCCGAGGTCAGAAGTCTGACTTATAGCTCATATGGGGATGAAACACACACCCACATGCTTGCACGCCCCCTTTTTACAGGGGGTCACATTGACACATCTCACAGATGGAACACAGAAGAACAACCATGCCCGAACCGAGGCTAACAAAACACGAGAAAGACGCGCTACCTCTGTGCCAGAAAGCCGCCAACTAGGCAGCTGGTGTTATCGACAGTTTATGCATTTCTCTAAAACAGTTAATGCATTTCCCAAAGCACGATTTATTTCTAGTTCCATTTCCTGTTTGTCAAATATTTGAAAACTTCGAATGATCGCAGGTTTTTAGATCAACGGAGCACACACAAACACTAATTAAAACTACGAATTTCCGCAAGTCCAATACTTCCTGCAACTCTTATCTTTTCCAGAACTTCGGAAGTTACGTGAAATCAAAGTTCTTGGGTTGCCAACCAACTCTCCGTAACTTGACATCATTTTAAAACGGGAATCTTAGTAGTAACAGGAGATATAAAAGCAAACTTCGCTGCAGTAGTCAGTACCAAGATGCAATAAAGCATAAAGAAGGGAAGGGGGAAAAAAGGGCTGAAAGCTTTCGGGGCGACCTGATTTTCCCTTTTCAAGGTAGGGGAATAATTAATGCTTGCGAAGTGCAGCTCCGGAGCTCTCTGTAATGAGCTCTACCTGCTCGAATCTATCTTCGTTTCACATCTGCGTTGTAATTAAAATTTCCGCGGCCGTTTCCCCGAGTTTCGTGAACTCGGAGGCAAATCATAAATGGCGCTCGCTGCACGGCCATTTATTTCGTTAATTTATCGGAGAGGTGGCAACGGCCTGTCATAAACCCGTGCTTTCACTTCGAAAATGTGTTTTTCGCCGGCCGATCGGAAGCTGGTGGCGGCGGGCTTTCGATTTTATGTGGAGCGATAAAAGGTGGTTTGGGGAAGTGAAATATTCCTAAAAAGTGATCGGGGGGCTGTTGTTTTTGTTTATTGTTTTTGTAGTTTGATATTTTCTTGCGAAGGATTTGCTTACGTAAATCAGTTTGCCATTTGGCAGTTTATTAACTTTCTTCTTCAAATTACATTAACTAAATACGGCGCCATATGCATTCTTTCCTGGTATTTAAATGATATTCTGAGATCTGTGCTGGAATTAAAAAGTATTTTTGCATGTTTTATTCTTTCGCCGATATTATAAATCAACTAGCTGCCTCTGAAGACTAGTTTGTTCACCCAATTTACTGAATTTTTAGCTATTAATAAACTTTCATATAGAAGGTACATTTTTTAAAATTTTATCTGTTGTTTGAAAGGCTGAAAAAACTCTGAATTAAATTCAATTAATACACTGCAAATAAAAGGCGGGTATAGCCTAGAAAATAGGTCGTTGTATTTTCATCCCTTGGGTCAGTTCGAACGCTTTAACCAAAGACTGTGTGTGATGGATATATTAAATATGTCGTGGCCACAAAAACCTCCATTTCGAGTAATACCATTGGATTAATGGGTCAGAAATCATCGTTCTCTGTTCCAGAACCAAATTACGATCTGTGGATGAATGAATGAAATGCATGAATGAATTCCGCCCCTTAAAAAGAGTTTGTGACGTGTATGAACCAGAAGTCAGACTTCTGCCTTCGGGTGCTCAGGAGTCCATACCCTCAGAAGTTACTGCACTCCTCCTTCTGTTGTAAAGCGGAACACGATAACAACATCTGCAAATAAAAAAGTGTACATATTACAAAATAATACCGAAGTGAAAATCTTATTATGAGATTAATAGTTGACAAAAACTTAGAATTGATGGCTTTCTGGATGAATTTGCATTCCATTATAATTTAAAGCCATTTTTAAAGATGATGTATTAAATAGAATTAAAAGATACTATTAAAGTCAAAAGAAAATTAGAGAAGATGGAAAGGATATTATTTGAAAGGACTTGTTAAGTTTCAAGCTAATATAAAAACCATTTTTATAAAATAATTTATTTGAAAATTGTGAATATCAACTTTCATAGCCAGGTCATAGTCATCAATCATCAAGCGATAACTTAGCCTTCTTTTGCTCCCGATTTAACTTTCTATTTGGAGCCTGTTTCTTTGTTTTTTTTAATATCTTCTTTCATCTGATTGAATAAACTTTATTGACAAAACGAGCTTTCTTGAAACAATATTTTGCAGCACCAATTGCAGCCATGAATTTAACGCAGTTGTAAAAATGTTCAATGAAGCCTTCTGAAGTTCTTACGATGGTTTATTTACATTTCACTGATGCCATTCGTTAATTACGTAATAAGAGATATTTCTCTACCATGTACACTAAATGTGTGTGTGTGTGCGTGCGTGCGTGCGTGCGTGCGTGCGTGCGTGTGTGTGTGTGTGTGTGTGCACATGCGCGTGCGTGTGTGTGTGTGTCTGCGTGTGATTTTTTAAACTTTCAATTTCAGAGTTGTGGCCGAAATCATGGAGAAGATAGGTTGCATTTTTACTTTCGATTTATTCTATCACAGGAAGCAGGCATTATATACAAGAAAAGTGACGAGGACAACACAAACCGGAATGATGAAAAAGGAGTTTATAGAACCAATGAAAAAAAGGGAAATAGCATTAGTTCCAAATTTAAAAGAACGACGAACCGAACGTTTCAGTTTTTAATGTCATTTGATTATTATGACCTCATAATGTCATGGATTAGTATCTATTAGAAATATCCATGTTCCAAGTTCCAGGCACTGGGGTTTAGCGTCTTCCCCGTAATCGGGACATATAGGGTTCGAGTCCCGGTTCGGGCATGGTTGTGCTTCATCTGTTCTATCTCTGAAATGTGTGAATGTGCCCTGCCCGTAAAAAGATGCTCTACAAACTAATATGATGTGTGAGTAGCTAAGACGTACTCTTGGCCTATTTGGCGCTACCTAAAACAAGAGACACACCCTGGACTTAAAATCGCAGACTATGTTAACGAGCTTGTCCATGGCAAATGTTATTAGAAACAACGACAACTTATTCATGGGAATAGAACATATATGCAACAATTAAAAAAACACGGATTAATATTTTGCGGAATCATGACCGATATCTAAAGGATTTTAAAGAAATCAAATACAAATAATTATCAACGAATTAGACAATCGCCAAAGGGGACTATTACAAATGATATTTAGATCTTCATGAACAGTTGAAAATTTGTATAAAAATACTTTAAAAAATAATAAGACTTTTCAAGAAGGATTACTTTTTTTTAGATTTAGCCATACAAAGAAAGTTTAGGATACTTTATGAAGTAAAAAAAAAGTGACTAAATGAAATCCTATATTATTGTTCGCCTTTTTTAAAATTTTAAAATTTCTAGGTAGTAATTTTTTCTTAAAATCTTCTTCAATGGAACAATGATCAACAGGAATTTGACCATACTACTTTTAAACAGCATTCGCTTCCATGTTTAGAGCTTATAAATTTATTTTAGAAATCAAAGATTGTGTGCATTTTTCTCAAAATCTCACTTTCTGTTTACAAAGTACAGAAATCGTAAATAAATGATCACATCTCTTTTCGTTTTCCCTCGCTATTGATTGGTACGAAGGATCCGCAAATCAAACTAAAGCAGGGGGGAAAAAGCAGGCGAAGGAAAATCTAATCGTAGTAGCACTATTTATCTACGCTCTCTCCTACGAACAAACACAGGCGATCGCGTGCGTGTTCCTCCGCCTTAGCAAGTAGTTCCCCCTTCCCACTTGCATGAGAACAAGACCACCTGAGTCCATCCTCCCCTTTCCATCCCCCTCCTCCTCATCCTCAGATAGGCCCTATCTCTCAGGGCGGCGTAGCACCGGGTCCATGTTGCGTGAGAAGGCAACGGCGGAGGAATACAAATCCGTTTGTTCGCCCAATGTCAAGAGGCCGGCGATTCTTTCTGGGAAAAGTGACACCTGGTGGTCGCTGTTTGTAAGTGATCGATGCATTTATGAATCACGGTTGACGGTTAGAAGTTGGTAATAACTCGCCCAAGACGTGGAAGGAATTGCGGGGAGAAGGGGGAGGGGGAGGTAGGAATTCGGAGGAGGGTCTCCTGCCCAATCAGAAATGAGACGAACGAAACCCTGTTCTTTCCTGGACATCATTTGTTCGTTGAAATGTTCCAAGTGCAGACTAATGACTTAATTGTCTCAAATGTTGAGCAGTAATGCTATCTTATAATCGTTTTCTTTTAACATAGAGCTGGATATGGCTAATCCAAAGCTTCACGGATATTAATAAAAATTCGATTTATCTGAAAGTTCGAATTAAAGAAAATAGCAGTAATGCTATCTTATAATCGTTTTCTTTTAACATAGAGCTGGATATGGCTAATCCAAAGCTGCTGGGATATTAATAAAAATTCGATTTATCTGAAAGTTCGAATTAAAGAAAATAGCAGTAATGATATCTTATAATCGCTTTCTTTTAACATAGAGCTGGATATGGCTAACCCAAAGCTGCTGGGATATTAATAAAAATTCGATTTATCTGAAAGTTCGAATTAAAGAAAATAGCAGTAATGCTATCTTATAATCGTTTTCTTTTAACATAGAGCGGGATATGACTAATCAAAAGCTGCTGAGATATTAATAAAAATTCTATTTATCTGAAATTTCGAATTAAAGAAAATAAGTTTTGATAAAGAGGACAGTTTTTAAATTAAATTTATATTGGAGATTTATTTTAATATTATATACGTTCCATTTTTTTAATAATATTTTAATTGGATTTTTCATTTCTTATGAATCAGTTATTTTGCCCCAATAAAATATATGAATTGTGTCTATTACGTAAAGCTTATTCTATATTTTATAGATTTGTTACATGTTTAATAAAATAATAAATATACTGTTATATAATAATAAATATATTATATAATAATAAAATTATTGTTGGTAATTTATTATGCAATAAACGTTCATGATGCTGTAAAATTTCTGGAATAATGAGCCATAACTGTTTTTGCGAATTCTCAGTAGATGAAAGACGGTAGAAACAGAAGCGGTTGGCAGGAATTTGCCGACGGGGAGGCAAGGCAAATCCGACAGGGAGGCAAGCACAATATCTCTCTTTTGGCTTCAAAATAACTCAAAATAGTTTGTTTACATTTAATTTTTAAAAACCAAGTATTATTAAGTTGTTCATTGTACATTTGTAAAAAAAATGTTGTTATGCGATATGACGCGATATTTCATTCACTTGTGGGATATATTTCCAAAATAAGCGCAAATTATAAGTTAAATGGACGACTATTTAATCAAATGTCGGAAATCTGCAGATTTCTTTGACACTCGACGCATAGAGTTTATAGTCGGTTGATCAAAAATTGTCAATAAATTAGCTTATCACCTTTGTCGATTATATTGTCAAAGTAGTACAAATTATAAGCTGGATGAACGACATTTGAATTAGATGGCTGAAAATCTGCTTAAAATTAGTCTTCGACATCCATTATTTTCAATGTTTAGGTCTATCAAAAATTGTCTATGAAAATACGGCATATTATTGATCTACCACCCTATTGAATATTTTGCCAAATATAGTCTAAAAAATATAATCATTACTTGGATATTTCGATTGTTTAAAATATATTAATATCAAGGAGGTTTTTAAATAATCATATGCACAGCTCGCTACAACTATCTTGAAATGGTGAATATTTTTGCCGACGGGGGGAGGGGCAAGAGGCTACCGACAGGGGGGCAATTGTCCCCCTACCCCTTTGCTATCACCTCCTCTGGGTAGAAAATTTTAATCTTAAAATTGAGAAAAAATGAAAAAGCTTGAAATAATCTTGGTAGATTCTTTTCACGTGTGTCACAGTCATGATATATGTAACCATGCACATTATCTAGCATCAAAATACTGTTCTTGTATTATGCTGTAAAGTTACCTTCAATCTTCTATTGCAAGATGCTCTAAGTATAATACAATTAACTGGTCCTGCGCATATAACGTGTATGATGTGTTAATGAATTTATCGTTTTGCTTATATAGTGCATAGAATGAGTATTATAAATGCATAGAAATTTAGCCCAATGAAAAAGCTTTAAACTATTAAAAACAATTTTCCTATGTAGACATGCACAAAACATTAAATAAAAATTAATTATATCTGTACTGATTAAAATTAACTTATTCAGAAATTTACTTTATGCAGCTAATTATAATTGCGTAACTATACATTGAATGCCTTTTTAATTTTTCTTTGACATAAAAGATCCATAAATCTTTTCACATAATAATAAAATTGAAGAAAATAGTTTTTCAAAATTTAATTTTCTTCTGAACTTTTAATTTAAAACAATCAATTAGAAACATTAATTTTTAATTAAATTTAATGTAGTAAAATATTATTTTATATTAAATTAATTCGTTATAAGCATTTCAATTATAATTCCTTTAGTAATTTTTTTATCCTCTAACCAAAAGTATAATAAAATTAATTTATTAAAATGTTTATAAATAATTTAAAATTAATTACTAGAAGAGGAAAATGTTTACAGTACGAATACGAATTATTATGTACCATGTATTGTTTAATATTTTTTTAATGACCACATCAAAAAAAACTTACCTTGTATTCTTTTTTTTTAATTTTTTGCCCCATTTTATTCTAATATATAATTAAAATTGATAAATTAAGCACATTATTTTTAAAAGACTAATAAAACCAATAACTAAATCTAATTCATAAAAAATTAACTAATGGCTATAATGATAACATTGATTCATTACTACCATTAATTTTTAATAGCATTTACTTTGATAACTATTCAGCACAGATTTCTCACTTGTGCCACTTTTCAAATTGATTTGTATAGGGAAAAAGTAACCAAAATAAAAAATAATTAAATATTTTGAATTATAAATATTAAATTATACAAATCAGCTGTCAAATTAATTTCGATTTTTGAAATAATTTATTAATAATCTTTATTGCATTTTGTATTGAAGACAAAACTTCTATATCTTTAATATTTTTAATTCAAAATATAAAATTATTCTTTATTTTGGTTACTTTTTTCGATACAAATGAATTTGAAAAGTGGCTCTAGGGAGAAATCTGTGTTGAATAGATCAAAATCTTTACAGCGTAGCATAAATATCTAATTTTAACTACAAAATAAAGAATTTAAATGTTACCACAGAATGTTCCAAATTTATTTCTCACGGGCAAATACAAAATGAAAATTGATTTCTTCGACGTAGGCGAAACGGCAATAATTTTAAGGAATTATGTTTAATAAATAAAAGATGAGTATCTTTAATAAATAAAATAATAATAAAATTAATAAATAATTACATTTTTTAATAAACTATATGCAAAATTCCAAAAAATGCAATAGAAATTCAAATTTGGGAATATTATCTGAAAATGAGAGCAACGAAAACAATTTTTAAACAACAAACAACAAATTAATATTCCTTTTTTTAATATTCCCTATTTTTAATAAGTTATATGAAATAAATAAAAGATAAATATTTTTGATAAATAAAATAATATTAATTTCACAAATAATAAAGTCTATAATTATGTAATTTTAATAAACGATTTTCAGAATTTTGTATAAAACAAATTCATAATAAAGTTTGCCATTACAATTTATATTTAACATACTCAAGTATAAAAGAAATGATAAATTTGTATTATTTTTGAGAAGAATTTATTCTGAAACATTTAATTCTATGAGTAAAATCAATTTCACAATCCTTTAAGGCACTTGTTATTTAACTAATGTTAGTTTTATGACCCATTATATGTATAATGTTATTTACACGAAACTAGTTGTTTTATTTCGGAAATAAAATGGAATTTTATGATTTTTTTTTATTTTATCTTCGAATGAACCAAAATAAATTCCAATAAAGAACTATATTTCATTTTATCTTTGAATGAACCAAAATAAATTTCAATAAAGAATTATATTGTAACTTTATAAAATTCTGACGAATTTAAACAAAAAATATTTAATCTATCCAAATTCTACAATGCTAGTTTTTTACTCGGCATTTAAAAGATACATTTTCTTTGCTTGTGTTTCAATATTATATTAACCGGCATAAAACTTCTAAAATAATTTTGCGGAAATTTGAAATCGTTTGCGAATATTTCTGAAGCAGATTTTATTTTCTTGATCGATGAATTTTTCCATTGTTACCCTAGTTACTGAAAACATCAAATCTGTTCCGACCAAACTTTTGTTCCATGGAACTTTTTTTTTAAAAAAAGGGTTATTAATTTCTCAATGATTCTTCTAAAGTGCCCTGGGATGACAGAAATTTCTACGCTCTACGGCCAAGCCATCATTATGACAAGATTTCCAATTACTGAAATCCACATCTGGCAACTGAAATCGAACTGAGTGACGTCATTGGAGACAAAGAAAAAGAACAACTGGAATGAGAATGCGGACTCAAATGAAGTGGAGCGTATAAAAGTCGGAAAAGAAGTAAAAATTGGGGTACAAGAGGACAGAATATTCCTGTCGCAAAGAATATTAGGATCGAAAGCCACTTAAATAGAAATAAGAATATCAAATCCTGTCTACTTGTACGTTCTAATTAAGCCAGTAAGAAGGGAAGAATGTCTTTTCATTGAGCTTAGTCAACGAACTGAAATAAAATAATGAATGCCGTCCAGGATTTGAATGAATTATTTCTCTCTTTAATTAACATTTTGAATGAGCTTATGATAAAGAATGTAAAATTTAAAATAATCATTTTCAAGCTCGAGTGATAATTCTTTGCTTAGAATTTCTAAATATTTCAAAAAAGAAAGATGCGGTTAAATTAGAGTAGGTTTATCAAATTTTCTAAAAATATAATAAATAATCCGATGATGGTTATGATTGAAAATTTTTGCGCTTTATTTACTAATTTTTTTTCCAATATAGTAAAGTATTCTGAAAACGTTTTTTTAACCTTTATTTATTAATAAATAAATTTAATAAATTATTCTAAAGCCAAGCTTTTATTAAATTTGAAATTATTTTTATTTTATTATTTATAGTAATTTATTTTTATTTCATTATTATAGATGTCATTTATTCACAAAATAAATTTTTTTCGTAAATTTTCTATTGGTTGATGTCACTTTCATGGAACTAAAATTTTGTTTGGTGTAGGGTTAGAATGCTATAGATTTAAATGTGAATTTCATTCTTCAAGCTCAAAGCATTTTGAGCTGTCATGTTCATATAAAAATAGTCATAATTCCCAAAAATACATGTTTCAGACTTTACTTTTTACTGCATGAATTAATAAAGCATTGAAAAAATATTGTTTCACGGTGAAAATAGCTTTATTTAATTATCAATAAAACATAATATAAGAAAAATTATATATATA